>WURT03468431.1:3546-42314 GCA_009936505.3 Holothuria glaberrima | reverse complement strand
TTAAGGTGAAAATACCTATCTGGAATCACAAAGGTGTATTTGTTTCTTCATGTGTGGTTTCATAATAGTGTCCTTCCTTCTGAACTTTCAATGTGAATGGTTTGTGAAGTATGTCATGACTATGGCTAGATTTAAAATTGTACCCTGAAACCAACCAATTTCCATTGTATTTTAAATTTTATGTATTTTGAATAGCTTTTTCAGGATGGATAGGTGAAGTTATAAATTACCAATAAATCCCTCAAGGCTTTCTCATTCAATCAAATCAGTTTCTGCCTGAACCCAAAATACCTCCATTACTGTCAGGAGACAAAGAAAGTCCTTGACAAATTTGGGCATAGCTGTGGCATACCTTGGGTATCAAGGTTGCTGTATGGTTCCTAGCAATGTGGAAGAGAAACAGGCCTGAGGAGTTTTCTATGGAAAAAGATAGGGTTAGGTTTACAAAATTTGAAAGTGATAATTGGAGAAGGAAAGATCGGGCATTTCTGCAGTGAAGTCAGTAGATGTTTTGCGAGTCACATTTATACAGAAAGGTTTTCATAGCTGATTCTCTAATGGGCAATGTATTAGAAATCACTTTGGGGATGCCAGGATTGTTGTAAGTGGGAGAATACTTTTGATTGTTGCAGTATCTTGAGGGTAGGATGTCAATTTCAACTGTTAGTTGTATACCTGACAGATTGATTAGCTTGGAAAGTTTGTGTATTGGAGCCGAAGTCAACGACAGCATAATTTTAAGTGTAGGAGAATAAAATTTGTTCACTTATTGTCTGGCTACAGTAGCTGATCAAGTTCTCCCAAAAGAATCTTGACATTTGGAAAGATACAATCATACCTGCCATGTTTTCTCTGTTGGAGTACTTAAGTAACCTGGGAACAGCTCCTTAATTTTACAGATACTCTTGGAATAGCTTCACTGGTATGTTAATTGCCATAGCATGCTGGTAGCTAGGTCTGTTATGCTGCTGTAGATAAATATATACACTACTTAAATGTACAATGTGGATTGGAGTCCGTACCTGTTTATGAATTCCACATGGTTTATTCAAGTTAAACCAGATGGAACCACGTTGTGTACAGATGGCATGGGTGATGTCAAATGTGGATTTATTTGAGTGTTTTTTTTTTTATCACATATTATGCTCAAAAGTGGACTATAAGACTGTTCAGCTTGTGAATAATAACTGAAGTGGAAGAACTTGTGTGTGATCTGCTGTGTATGGATTCAAAGGGAATTTAACATATTTTTCAATCTTTTAAATGGAAGCAAACATGTGTGTGTGGTATGGAAACCTTTGAGCTATTCTGAGCCATTATAACCTGATCATGGAATGTCACATAGTGTGAAAGATATGTAGAAGGCTACTCAGTTATAAAGTGTCATTTCAGACTTTGCAGGAGGTTTGTTCCTTTTACAGTTCTTTGGAAGTGAACACTACCAGACTAGGGTTCAAAGAATAAAGCCATAAGTGATCTTTCACAGACCACGTGGTGAAATAGTGTACTTATGTCATAAGATTGGACAAGTTAAATAGCCTGGCTCTACTGCATGGCAGTTGTTTAAGATTTATAGCTGTCTACCACCCATGGAGAGCTCTTGAAAAAGAGAGTGAAATATTGTCGGCCATCAATTGGCTAGACACATAAACTACACGTACAGTCTTTAATGCTTGCTACTACTTAGACTGTACCTTTGGCATTTCCCAGTAGGCTATAGAGACAGTGCAAGTAGGCTACATACTTTTCCATAGGAGTTTGTGAACATTGTATTTTGGATCAAAAGTTAAATCACAGAAGCTTAAATTGGAGCACCCATGAGTTTGCAATGTAAAACTTAATAATTTTTGTGGAGCTGAAACTGGGAGTTGAAAGTCATGCCAGTGAATATATTTGCCCATATCAACAGAGCAGAAGTTTTGCTACCATTGTTTTCATGCCTCAATTTTGGACTGGAGTGGAATTTAAGTGTACAGTTTGTCAATAAGTTTGAGGAATATTTTTGTGACTTAGAGTATAAGACATTGCAGTGACAAGAAAATTTGTTCTGGTTGTTTACATGTGGTATAACTGTGGAATAAAAGGGAATAACTTTTTAATTGGTAAGTATTTAAACTTGTGGGCTTACATGTTGGAACAAAGCGACTGTAATAAATACTGGTTTTTGTCCTCGGAAAACTTCCTGTATTGCAGCTGGATAATTTCCTGTGACCTGTCTCCTATATTTAAAAGAATTCAAGTGATCTACATGCAGTATAGGGACTGGAAAATCTTTGATTGGTGTACCTTAATTATAATATAAATGCCCCCAGATGTTCAAAAGAGGTGTACACTGTACTGTGCTATACAGTACTGGTGTGTGTCTTGACACAGTAATTGTAAGTGATCCAAGCAATCTTGCTAAAACGACTATAAAACATTTTACGAACTCCTTCAAAAGTTGCTTTGGAGTAACCAGAATATGTGGGACCTGTTTGCTGTAGTTTGATACCAAATTTGCAGTTTTAGTAGGAACAAAGAAGGTGATTGCTACCATGAGCTATTAAATAGAATTTGGTCATTATTTTTCACAAATAAGTAAAAAATTGTCTGAAAAGGGAGTCGACTGAGTTGGTCTTTTCAATCAAAACCTTCCAGCAACTGTTGTCAAAGAGATCTTACCTTACCAGTTGATTTATTGTAAGTTCCAAGTTTCAGTGTAGTCCCCAATTCAGAGCATGGAGTTGCTAGAGAACTCCCTGTTCAGAGCCACCTTCCCATTGCATGCACCTACCTCTGTCCCCTCCCCCCCCCCAAAAAAAAACAGGATCATGTATGAGCAATTGTGTTACATAATTTAACATACTATATAGGTTAAAGGAGACTTTTTGTAAAGAATAGAAGAATAAGGAAGTATTTCTTGGGATTGTTCAGGGAAAGGAGAGTGGGAGAGAGACCAGAAGTATGTGGTGGATGCTTGGGAGGGGGAAAATTGTTGGTTAGGTAAAGTTTGACAACATGGAATCTGAAGAGCATGCCTTTGTTTGCACTGGTTAGTATAGCTATGATCACCCTTCATATTTTTCTTAAATGTAACATTTGAAGGTCTGTCAGTTTCTCTCACTCCAATGCAATTTTGAATGCAATCACACCTATAAATTACAAAACTGTAAATGTAAGCAGCTACAAAACTGGTAGCAGCTAGCACTAATGATCAGATTATAGGCCTACTATCATAGGTCCATGTCCAAGCATTTATGAAAAACCTGTTTCATCACAGCTAGCCCTACAGTGTAAGCCTGTTGTAACTCCATTTTGGGCTTGTTTCAGGTTTCTGCCTACAGTTGAGAACTCCTGTAGGACTTATTGTTTTGAAAAAGAACATCACTTGTATAATTGTTCCCTCGAGTCAGGGAAAGCGATTTGACCCTTGGTCAGGGTTACTCTGACCAGAGAATGTTCCGACTATTCTATGTATGTACCCTAAGCTACAGTACATTGACGTAAAGACCTTTGACCTTGTTCAGCAGTTCACTGTCCTGAAGATTTGCAATTACTATTCCCAGTGTGGGAACTCTCTTGCAAGGTTTCCACTGTTTCACTCTGTTGGACTTCAGAACTGTTATTGATAGCTTCTGACACACATAACTTAGGATTGCAGCAAGGGGTCGTTGACCTAGGAAACTGCCAGCCTTGATTACAGGGTGTCTTCTGTATTAGGATAAGTTTAGGACAGTAGTCACCATTCTGTAATTCATGAAGTTTGTGTATTGGGTATGTATTGCTTACCTTTTAAAGGATTTTAAATCTAGGTTTAGTGTCCATGTGTACCTCTTACAGCCTCCACAGTGACAATTGTTGTACCCATGTGCATCATCAATGTGAAGTTGTAAACTGTTGATGATGTTGTCATTCATTTGAATGATTGAAAAATGTTGGCAACACATTTCTGAGGTGCTGAGGGATCTGTTTACTTGACTGATATTTTAGTAACAAGGGGATGAAGTTATTTTTTGATGGCTGAGGTCAACTCAGGACATGATGTAACATGACACAGATTTAAATTTCAAGCCTTTATGAAACTTACTTGTTTTCAATCTTTGGATGGTTATGATGTTTGAAGATAAATTTAAGTTTAGTGATATGATCATGGAAATTAGGCAAATTCAAACTTTTTTCAAATTGCAGAAGAGAAGAACCTTACTTTCAGACTGCCGAAGATCACAGGATATACTTTACACCTTAGCTAGTGTTGTTTTCCAGGATGTTTTGTCATTTATTTGGAAATTTACTCTCTTCTCAAGGTGGATCTCTAAAAGTAGAAGATGAAAGCTGTATAGTTATGTATTATTGCAATTTCCTAAATAGTTGACAGCTGTTTACTTCCATAATAGTCTTCTAGTGAAATATAAAAATTAAAACTCTCCCTAGAAGGAGAGTTGAGCAAACAAGAGATAACATAAGACATTTATCTTTAAATATGAGCCTTTCCTTCTGTGTCACAAATTTGGATATGCAGCTCATGTTTATTCATGGTGTTAGTGCTAAACAGTAAATTGTCTTGTAAAAATTTCAACATTTAATAAATTGTGATGGGAATTATGGCCTTTTTTGATGTTTTTAATGTTTTCTAAACATGAAACAAGTAGTATGACATTTATATGTTGGCATGACATTTAAGCTCCTTTTTTGGAAATGTGTGACACCTGTGTAACAGCTTTTATACTGTACTTGGTCTCAACAGTATAAATGTATACATTTAGTAAACACTTAGCAGGCTTCAGAGTTGGCAATAGAAGACTCGTATAGCTGTAATATTTTAATATTCAATTAAAACCCACAAGTGTGTCACCATACAGCAGGATAGATTTTCAAGAAGATTTTCATGAAAATTAGCAAGTCCTTCAGAAATATTTCTTTTACATATAAATTGAAAATTGCGCAGTAAAGAACTATAATTTGTGCTGCACAGTGTTCAGTTTCAGTATGATTTAGCAATCATTTTCTGTTTTCCATGGAGGCTTTAAGTGTTGGGTGTTGCAGGAATTGTGCATCATGGGAGTAATTGAATATGTTATTCTCTTGAAAAATGACTTCATAAGTTGAGAAATTCCAGACGTATTTAAATTAACCGTAAAGTGGTTTAAAATTAACTCAGTGAAGTTAGGAGTTTCAAGACCTGTGTTACACAAAAAATTAGCAAACCTGTGAAAAATTTATAAACATATCCTTTTGGTTGTGTTCAAATTATTATGTTTGTATTAAATTGAGAGAAATGCTTGCGTGAGGTCGCTGAAAGAGTTTTCAACAAAATGAATGACTGTCAGATAATTTAAACTGTTCATGTTTGACGGTGAGCAGATCTTAGGTTTAAGTGTTGAAGGGGTTGAGGAGAGGGGAAGTGGGGAGTGGGGGAAAGGGGAACGGGGAATAGACAAGGGTTTATGTACCATGCTGACATGAAGGGAAATTTTAGGACACTAAGCAACACTGAAAAGGAAAATGTTGATGTCATTATGGGGTATTACAGTAGGTTTAGGTGTTGAGGAGAGGGAGAGAGGGAGAAATGGGAGTACACGTGGTTTATGTACTATGCTGGCATGAAGGGAAATGTAGTGCACTAATAGCAACACTGGAAAGGAAAATATGTCATTATGGGATACCAAAGTTTTTCGGTGAAGAGGAAATTTTGCCCTCGCTTTACAAGTCTGTGTCTTTTGTTATTTACTTGCCCCTAACCTGGTGGAGATGGCCAATACCAGCAACGTTAGGGTATTTATGCAAATGCTTCTTAACAGAATTAAATGTTAGCATAACAAATCTTGCCATGTTGAAGAAAAAAAAATGTTTTTTTTTTAAAAGCTCATTTGATAAATGTTGTCATTTGTTCCAGTTCTGTCAAAATCAATTCCCACATGAGCTATGTAACTACTCAGTAGAAAACTAAGTAATTTTTCAACCCCAAAAATACTCTACATACCATTTAATTAATTAAACCATTCTACTAGGTGAACATTACCAGGCATGTCCTACTGCTTTATTCTTCTGTAGACATCAAACAAAGACATGGCACCCATAACCTCAATAAACGGTCCACAAATTACTTCATTTTCAGACAAATTATTCTCGTGAATCATAGTTGACAAAAACCCACTTCAGTGATTTGACACCTATCCAATACTTTTATAAACCATTGTCTCCAACCCCAAGCTAAGAGACCTCTATAACAAATGACACCACTACGATGAAATGACACACTTAGAATTTTTAAAACATTTTCTCCATTCCAAGCAACATGGGATGGTCTTCCTCTTCTTTTCTAGAGTTCTTTTGTAAAAAGCTCTCTGATTCAGCTCCCATTAACTTTCTTGTCTTCCAAATTCACCAACCAGCTCCGGAGGCGACAAAGTCTCCTTTCATTTTCAGTGAAAACCAATTAGTGAGTTGTAGTCCTCACCTGCATGCGAATGGTATACTCCATACCTCTCTAATCAGAGCCAATATCTGGCAATGTGTATGCACGTAGCTACTGTGACTGACGATTGCATTGGTATTTGTTTCGTAGATGGACTGCACACATGCTCTTTACGACAAAGTGAGACACAGTGTTTTACTGTTATGACAAGTCGTTGATTTTTATTGTCATCATGTAGTTGGTGTTGTGAAACTTGATACCATGGCGAATTACATCTTTTCACGGATAAGTATGGATTAACAGTGGATTAATTGTTTACTTTTGGATAGTAGCAAAGAATTGACATTACCAAAGATAGTTGTCTGGTGAGTTTAAACATTTTGTATCTCTCGTTGGTTTAGCCCTGTGGGCATAAATGACAATAGCATGTACACAAACCAATGATATAATTGAAAACTATTAGTTCGTAGTATTTCTCTTGGCAAAATTGGTATGCATCACTATGAGATCATTAGCATACACATAGTTACAGTAGTTTATGACCGTGCATTGTGTTGACGCAAACAGTGAATGTTCATTTCTCTCAAGTGTACTAGAGTAAGGGTACAAGTTTATACTTTCTTTAGGCAGAAATGATCTCTTAAGCCCCAAGAATGGATCTGGGTTTACATTTCTTCAGGTATTGTTCTTTGGATTGACTTATTGTAAGGTGACGTGTTACATGGGGAGAAGGTGGTTGGGGTAGGGTTGGAAGAATGCTGAGTGTGATTTGGAGATACGGTGGAGACTTAACTAATGTTAGGTGTAACCTTATTGGATTTTTTTTTTTTGGGGGGGGGTTTGTTCTTGGTTCACAGTTGCTCGTCTTAAATTCATGGTAGAAATAGTTTTACTTTAATTCATAAGTAGCATTTGACAAAGAAACATCATCAGTTTTCAGCAACACTGAAAGTAGATATTAAAATAAAAATTGATGTGTGAATAAAGTCAGTAGTTAAATCATTTAGTTTCATGAAGTTAATATTGCCTTGTGTAGCTTCTTGAGCCAGCTTTTTTGTATTTTTAGCTAGTCTTATAACACCTAGAACATAAGTAATATTTAGGAGTAAGATTCTTATCCATAGTTACCATAGCTTATGGTCACAAGTTTTGTTTTGATCCTGGCAATTAGCTTTTGAAGTATTAGAAATAATTTTGCCAAACCTGATGTTGCTTGCAAATACAGAACTCTACAGCAGTTTTATGTACATGCTAAGACTTTTATGATGAAGATATGAATGAACAGTTTTCAGATTGTTGTGCATGATGTCAGTGACTTCAGCCAGCCCATAATTTGTGCAAGATTGTAGCATAACCAAAACAAGACCTCACTCAAAAATAAGCTGCTGAACCATTCCGACCCAGGTTTGCCTGTAAACGTATTGTTTAACTTAAGTAAAAGTTTACAGGCGTAAAACATTAATTTGGAAATACCAGTATAGATCACTGTATTTAAATCTTGGAAATTGTACTAAAATGAAGGCAATTTATGCTAAAATATTACTCCATTTGACATGACCACACCTCATAAGTTACAATTTTTCCAATTTTTCCAATTTTCCCTCTCTCTAGACCTCTCCCCCAGGCCAACTATGTAGAGAGTCCAGATGAGAATTGACCCAGCTAACTCACTGTATAAACAAACCGATAAATATTCAGCTTGCAAAGCATATCTTATAGAGATCACCCAAAATTTAGGAAAACCATATCTTCAAACACAGTTGTAGGCCTGTGAGGTGAAAGCTTTCACACTGTACCTTCATGATTGTGGAACTATCTTAAACTTTTGTAATAGTTCAGTGGTAAATCTTCCATATGTAGGTCACTGGAACAATTCGTACAGAGTCATGTCATTACCTGGAGCAGATGTCTGACTCAAACTAATGCTCTGAATTTTAAATATGGTCTTTAAACCTCTTTTTCCGACATTTCTTCTCTATTTTCCCCAAGAAATTAGGTGCTCTATTTGCCAAGGGGTGAAAAACTGAAATCTCTATGATGACTTAGATGATAAGACTTTTCAAATTGGATCAAAGGTAGCCATAAATTTTATCTGACAAAGCTTGCTAGATGAGTCATATTGTAATTGTGGCAAAGGGAAATTACTTTGACCTCAAGTGAGTAAGGATGAAACCACAATTTAAATGGAGAATCTTTGTTTTGTTTTTAATGGTTACTCTATTATGCATCCCTATGAGCTCAAAAAGTGGTATTATTTAAAGGGCAAGTTATGCTATATCTTATTTGAATTTTTTTAGTCCGGATATGGTAACTAATAAGGGGCATTTTCAGTTACATAACAAACTTGGTGTTGATTGATGAATGAATGAATCAATCAATCTAAGATGTAACTATGTGGTTTTTTGTTTAATGATATGCAATATTTTGTACTGTAATGGCGGCAATGCTTCACGTTAGATGCTTGAAGTGAAGATAAGATCAGATTTGATAGAATCATTTTTGTGGGAAGTTTGGGATATCTGTAGGCTACTGTACATATAGGCCTATGGCTTTGAGTTGAATTCATGTTGAATACAAGGGTGGGGCTGCTCAGTAACAGCAGTACGGTATAGCTAGGTTATGGTGCAAATATCAAAAATGCTAATTTAAGAGCAGGCACTCTGCTTTACAGTACTTTTTAGTCAAAATTGTCCGGTTAAATGTACTTTTGATTGGATATAAGTGTGTAGTGTCCTGGAATGTGCAAGCCTTTTAGTTTGACAATGTGGTATATTCATTGATCAACCTCATATTCATCAGAGGCATGACTTTGCATAAATAAGGGTAAAACACTTAATTGTAAAAGAGCTCAGGGTTGATATGAGGTGCCAAACAAAGTATCGCTGAGTTAGAAAATTTAAAATGTCATTGGCTTATTTGTTACATCCATCCATGATACATGTTCAGTCTTACTGTACTGTAGTTTGCCCAAAAGACTACTTAACTTTGTAGGGTGCAACTGTTGTTGTTTATTTTACACTGTAGATTCAAGAAGGGACTGAAGATCTATATTCATCCTGTATCCCCCTCTTGCTCCCCCCTCCCATGTTGTCACCTGTTATATGACTGTGGGTTGGTGCATCACAGTATTAATGGTTTTGATCAGTGCACCCCTGCCATTCCCCCTCTCCCACCACCAGCCTGGCAGCCCTCTCCCCTATAGGCATAGTAATTGAAGCTGATGACGGCATTCTTTGCTACTTTAAGTAGCAGATCTCAGTGGCTACAGCCATTTTCACCTGCTGCATATAATGCTTTCAATGTGTGACAACATCATTGTTTTCTCTGCATGTTAGAAGTCATTTAGTGCCATACCTTAACATATTGTGCTCTTTGATTTTGTTTCCATTCTACTGGTAGATGTTGCTTTTGGATAGAAATGCAGTAGCTTTGGAGGCAGAGAATTCGTACCGTGGTTCTGGAGAGAGATTGTCTTACAAAGTACTGCAATTATCTAGGGAAGGAATATCCCTGGCTTTCCTCTTTCTGCAAACCTTTTGGGAAACTTGTCACAATTACGTTTTGAAATTTGTGGATAGGCCTAATGTTTCTTTGGGTTAGGTTTATAGCCTATTATCACCTTTTATTGACCTGTACACAAAACTGTTCTTGTACATTGAAACTTGTTTGCATTCAAGTAGCACTCTAATACCTGTTAAAACTTCATGTAGACTGGCTCAGCAATTTTTAAACATAAAAAGGAAAAGAATTCCATGACCTTCATCTTTTTTATAATCAATTAATTTTACCTCACATTATAAAGTGTCTGTATTCCTTCACATTCCCATGCATATTAAAGTCAGTATAAAAAAAGCTGGAGTAGTTTGCAGTTATTGAGTATCTTTTTGAGTTGAAACATTAGAGCACGTATTGGCTACAATTTATTGGTTTAATTGATGTGTGACATCCTGAAAAGGGGGAACAATATTGATCAAATATTGATTATGAATGAATTGTGGAAGTTGTACCTGTAAAAGATGACTTTATTGGACGTGATAGGTCTACAAGTAGTTTGTAGTATTGGCCCAGTGCCAGGTTCATCTATAACCAATATAGTATGGGGGAGTTGTCGTTGGAAGGAGATAAGATGCTTTGAAGTGAGGTTTGCATAGGCAAGATCAGATACTAATGGTTTCTTGTACCATTCTTGACATTTATATTAGACTGGATTAGGAAGTTATCACAAAAGGTCTTTGTCATCTGCTATGTGAACACTATTCACTTCGGTGGGGGAGGGGGAGTCTTTACCACTGCCATAGCATTGCCAGTGAGGTTTGGGAAAAATTAGTCCTTATCATGTACATCTTTGGACAGAATTGGATGCTCAGTGACATACAGGTTTATGTAAACATGTGAACATGGTTCTTTATCTGGTCATTTCAGGAGACTTTCAGATACTTTCAGCAGTTGTTTAACAAAAATTAGACTTCTTGTCTCATTTGTATGAAGTATATTCATTGGGAATTCACAAACTTCATTGATTTATATCAATGAAAAAGTCCTTTCCAGTTTTATAACTTTTTTTGGTGGTACCAACCTACTCAGCAAAGTATTGTTCTGAGTAAAACCACTTGTGAGAGGATTAGGAGAGGAGATGTGAATGACATTTCTAGCTTATTAATATCAAGTTGAAGCCAACCAATAAAAGAAAGAAATCCCTGTAAGCATCTTATCATTAATAGTCTTCTCAGAATTTATTGGACCATATAGTATTAGCATCAGTTAAACTTTCTGTTCTGCTTCTTTTTAAAGAAACAACTTTAATTGTCTGTAGCTACTGATCAAAACCAAGATTTGTGGAAGACTGAAGCAATTTTTGAATTTTTCATCTTCAGGAATGTAGTGAACTAATAGTTTGTAGTGATTTTTTGTTCCGAAAAGGAATCAGATATTAATATTGGTACGAACTAGCTGTGTAACGCTGCAGAAAAGCTTCCTTTTGAGCTAGTTATATATGTACAAGAAGACCCTTGTGCTTACACCCAGCTATAAATCAATTGGATGTGGTAGGTTTTATTGAAATTACCATGCATAGGGCATTGTTCCAGAATAGCCTACTCCAGTGCGTAAGGCTAGATAGAAACAAAATTGGAGCCACTACATGGTAGAAATGAAAGATTTCAGAGATGGAATTAAGGGGAGAGTTGTCGTCATCATGGGAATATTGGATTCATGGACATCCGTTATATGGCCATTGCTGGTAATGTTCAATCTAGTATGGGCGTGTATTATGAATCAGTCTCAACAAGTATGCAACTATCAAAAGCAATCGCAGACATTTGATTTCTGCCTCAGTATGTATTGACATACACTGGATCGATAGACTTTTTTTTGTACAGAGTATTCCCACCTCAACTATCAGTGTAAGCTCCTTGAAAAATTGGGAAAATTTATTTGTTACACTCTAAGTTGGCTTCATATTATTGTGAAGCTGCTTGTACTTCATAAAGCTCCTGTTCTATTTGAATTGATTGCCTCCTTTATCAACAGTGGTTGTGGTATGTAATATTTATATGGTGTTGTTATGAGACATTTTGAAGTTTTGAACTTGGATTATACCCTTATTGGAATGAAAAGTAATTATTTGTATAGACATCAATATTTCATGTTCAATGTTTCAGTTCAAAGTATTTCTGTATCTATTGCGCTCCTACTTACCTCCCCTTTTACTGACTATTGGACTGCCCATCTACAGTACTGCAGAATAATCACTGGCAATGAGTTTCCCCATTTAGATGATGCCACACTTTACTCCTGAGCTGACTGCCCCTACTTGACCTTGTTTCATTGCCAGCAGAGTAGTTTACTTTTGCTCTATTTAGCTGGTATAAACATTAAGATTATGTTTCAATTTGCTCAATTTTAGGTACACTATTTTGGTAATTGTATTCATAGCTTTGTTCCTGTAGAGTACATGCTACATATCTGCATAATGATCCATTTAATTGAA
Organism: Holothuria glaberrima; assembly: GCA_009936505.3. Lineage (NCBI taxonomy): Eukaryota > Metazoa > Echinodermata > Holothuroidea > Aspidochirotida > Holothuriidae > Holothuria > Holothuria glaberrima. Next base: position 29,931 of record WURT03468431.1, on the reverse strand, counting down.
CATGGTATGTGATTAATTTGCTCCCTCTACACTGTTAATAAAATAATTGTACTTCATACTGTACCTCCTTCAAGTAATTTGCAGTTTAGTTACAAAAGAAGCAGCATTGATAACTGTCAGTGACGTTGGTTTCCAGGTTACAAATATAGATTCCACCTCGAGTAGCCCCTTTGACCGGACTTTGTGACTCTAGTTCACCCTGGTCCGGTGCTATTAATTCGTTTCTGTAGTTTTCGGTTTTCCTAGCACCTAATACATATTGGTATATAGTTTGTGTTATGTGCCAAACAGTGAAGCTAGGGATTCCGTACATTCCGGCCATACTTGCTCAGTACGGTTTCCTGATATATTCTTTGAGAGTTTCTGATCTCCTCGCAGTGTGAGTTAATCTCAGTAAATTCATCATGAAGATGGCGTACGTCAGCCGAAACAAGCTATAAGTAGCCTATATTGTGCAGATTAAATGACATTCTTTATTATTGACCGTATACATATGTGCAAACTGAAAAGGGTAAAGGTGAAAACATTGAACGTGCTTCAAGTTGTAGCCTTTCCTTTAAATTACCGCAATTAATGCTCAAAACTGTTTTTTGAATTACAAGTTTGAAGACAAACTGAAACTGAGGTAAATAATGGAAGGAGGAAATGTAGTAAAAGTTCCTCAATGTTTTCTTTCATTAACAGAAAGTTATAGTTTTGGCAAATATTTGATCAAAGCTGGCTTTTTTGAGGTTCAGATAAAAGAGTTTTACAATTATTCATTTTAACTGAGACTGAGATCATCTTTAGGTTTTCAGACTCAATCCTCAGGAGGTTAGTTTTATCTCCTGTGTAGGTGGTTTTTCACTTGTCTAAGGTTCTTTTTTTTTCTTTTTTTCTTGCCCTTATTTTTTGGTCTATAACAATGTGTCTAGACAACAGGACAAAAGATTTTTTTCTGATAGCACTTAGGTGAATTCTTAAAATTCCTCCATAAATTGTGGAAAGTGAATCACCCCAATTTGAAATTTGAATTAGTCTGCCCCCCCCTTATAAAAAGCCACTAAACTTGTTTCAAGTTTTTTTACTTCTTTAAATAGGCAACAAAGTCATTGTTAATTTGAATTTACTAAATTTGTATATTGGTACACAACACTTAGTATGGGATTGTCTTCTCTATGCAGTGTTTGCATTTTGAAATAGGAAGCATGATCCTTGCACAGGAAGGGAAATAAATGGAGATATGAAAAATTGAGTTCCTGTTTCAAAGTAAGGTAGTAGGTGGCTGTTGTGAATTACCTCTTACAAAGAGGCAAAGCAAAGAGGCTTAAAAAGGAAAAAACTAAAATCAGCTTATACTAACTATAAGAATTGAATTGACAATAATCCATATTGTTATGGAAATGATTTACTGTGGCCAGATCAATTGTCAAATATGGCACTGATCTGCATGGAACACATGGGGAGAGGTCTGATGGGAGGAGGGGGCATCTCCTACCACTGTGGAATGTTTTTTTCAATATCAGAGGTGCCTACTGTAGATTGCAAATGGTGCAAAATTTGACCCAAGTTGACCTGGCAAATGAGGTGAGAAATACAATCTGTAATGACTGCATGATTCTTTGTAAGACTGAATTGAAAGTGGTCTTCTTTGAAATAAACACCTGTGTGTAAATTTTCTTCTGATTCTTTTCTTTTTTTTTTTTTTTGGCGGGGGGGGGGGGGATTTCTGTGTCTGACATTTGCAACACAGGCTGGCCAAATCTCATAATCCATATGTCAACCATATTTGCTTTAATAAATGCTATCTTCAGTCATAAATTATGCTATTTTTACATGGTATATATCTATCTTCAGAAATCCTAAAATATAAATGTTGTATCTATAAGGGCAAGCAAGCATGCTCATTTAAATTAATACAGTATGCCCTATTTAAACCTTAATTGTGTATGCACAGTATAGCCCCCCTTTTTGTGGGGGGGGGGAGCCCCCCTTTTTTTGGGGGGGGAGGGGTGGAAGGCTATAAAGTCACAAAGAACAACTCCTTGTTGTACCTTTAGGCATTACATTCATGTTCTAAGGATAAATGGCACTGTACTTGCAAGGAAATAGGTTTTGTTGATTTTTTTAAAACAAGGTCTGGCCTGATTGTTTCCTTTAAAATTCAGTTAAACATACCATATTAATATGGGTGTGGTCCTTTGTACATGGTATCTGTCATTGTAGCTCTTCAAAAACTAAAATTGTAGCATACAGTTTTCTCATGTTGTACGAAATTTGACCTCAAGCAGTGTAAGCTGGTGATTTCATCCTCTACTATACCCCAAAGCTTTTTTCCGCTGCCTCTTCTATGGCAATATCCTCATCATCAAATACAAGCAGAAAAGACTAGCTCATTAACACCCTAGTTTTTTTCATTCCCTGGTGTCGCTTAGGGCTAGTGTTTTCACAAGTTGGTATTGATAAGAGAAAGAAAGTTAAGTCTGACAGTTTGTCACAACTAAAGATGACAAAAGATGTCTCGGAGAGATGGAGTGGTTCTCTTTATCTCCTACAATATTGCTGCATGGCTGTTCACTCAGTCCCGTTGGGTACCTGATGTGATTTCATCGACCAGTTTTTTGAGATCATTTGAGAGTAATTTGATGTTGGGGAAAGCTGGGATGGAGTTAATGCTGCGGGTGATCCACATTGAAATCTTCAGTTTGTATACTTTTGATACCCTTCTGGAAATATTGGCCAATTTGTGGTTGTGTTGGTATCATTTGGAATAGAGTTTCCATAGCAACTCCCTGTTTGGAAGGGATTCACCAGTCTGCATTAGAACTTGTTGTACTGAAGTACATGGTGTAAAACATTCTTTAATATTTCTGAATTATTGATAGGATAATGACTGTCTGGTTATGAAAAGTTTTATCAGCCATGCGTCAAATTTAGGTTAACTTCATTATAATTGCTGCAGGTCGCTTTATAACTCTTATACCAAAAGTTTGTACTGATTGCTTTTAATGATTTTGGCATTTGACTCCACTTCCTTCCTGAGCTCCATATTTAATTTGCAGTAACTTTCTTGGCAGAATTTGGTAGACCTGCAGACTATTAGTCTCACTGAAATTACTTTTTTACATCTTTTTCAGAAGAAATTCAAATTTATAACATGTTGCCATGGAAACAGGAGACTCTTGAGTAATCCCTAAGGCTGTAGCAGAATTAATTCCCAATGGGATGTTTCTTGATTTAGTCCTTTTCTATCAGAATGGTGTGTTTCATACCAGAAATGCTACAAAGAATTATGCATTAATTCTGAGCACAAAGTACTCTAGACCAGGCATAGAGTGGCTTCATACAAATTGCCAATTAAACTCCCCAAAAGGTGGGCGCAGACAGGAGAAACTCTTGGGAAACAGTCAAATTTACTATGACTTAAGGATTGAGTTATTGAGTAATTTAAATTAAGTGATGTTTTACACATATTTTTTTTGGGGTGGGCAGGAGAAGGGGAAGTGGAGGGGGAGAAGGGGACTTGAAATGATTCAGTGTGCAATAGGCTGGTGGTTATGCTTTGTTGAGAATTCAGCTAGAGGGGGTTATGGCATCCCCCCTCCCATAGAAACATAGAAATAGTCCTATAGTTCTGAAAGCGACGTTATTAATACTTTGACATCCATTTAAACAATAGCTCAGCTGCAGTTGGTCAGTTATGACTTACATAGTCACTTGTGTTCCCGATTAAGCTCCCACATATATGTGTGTCAATATGGCCCTGAGGAATTGAAATTTGGTGCAGGCTGCTGTGGCTATACGTCTCTGCAGAGGTCTACATGTATTTTGTTTGGGTTTTTGTTTGGGTTGAGATTACAGGGACCTTGGAGCCAATTTTGAAGTGGGGGGGGGGGGAACTAATCATGGAAGGAGCTGAATATGTTCAATAAAATAGAGCAGGTTGAGGCGGCTGAAAATGCCCACAGCAGTAAAAGCGCTCGGGCTTAAGTCCCCGTAGCCCATCCAGACCCTGTCTCTGCAGTCCCTGGATTATAGCTTTTAATGTACAGTACATCACACAAAATTGGACTTTCAAAATTTATTTCCAAACATTACTTTATGTGGAAAGTCCAGGTGCCAGTAAAATGCTATTTTAAAAAGACAAGTACTATAGAAGAAGATTGCAATCATTCAGTTTACTACAGCTGGAAAGTATTAAACATGCTGTTTGATTAGCTTGGGTGGACTAAGTGATTCCACTTATTTCTTTGGAATTGGTACCCCACTGGAATTTTCAATGTCAAAAATATGCACAAAATAATATTATAGAGTTACGAAATTTGTGTATAAATAGTGTAGACCAAACCCATCATTTGAATTTTTGTTTTCTAGAGGGCAAAGCACGCAAAAAAAAATAGAAAAAGAAAAACTCCATAGGACCATGATAATTACTGAGCGTAGGATTGTTATGCTGTTTGGGGTACACATGTACCCTGCATTAAAAGGAATGCGTACAATATGTCTAATCATTATTGTATACACGTACCGACACGTGTACAAAGTAAAGTCAGCAGTGTTGTTTAACACGACAGTGTGATACTATCTATCTGTAGTACAGTACAGAAATGGTATTCTTCCCATTTGGGTTGGAAATTGAAATCATTAATATTCATAACTAATCATTATTTATTCATATTATATTTTTTTGGGTTGGCATAGCAACAACATTTTCTCTCTCCTTATGACTGATGATCTCACATCTTTTGACTGTAAGTTCAGTTTGTGTATGGGTATTACCTGAGATACAGTTGTTGAATTTTTGAATTATTAAAAACTTTTTGCCAAATTTTCCATCTGACCTTGTATGCAATGCTTTACGAATACATAATTAGGAGGTCCTGTGATGCTGTTCAATTTTTAATATATTTCACAGGTTCATGGGGCTAGAGTGTATCTTTGCCATTGTATTAGATACTGTGTATGCAGTCTTTGATAATAACTTAGAAACTGAAGTAATACCTGTCTGTTACAAAGGGTGTTTACATTTTTACAGACTTGAGAAAATTAAAGTAAATTTGTAATAATCAACAAAGAACCCTTCATATGCAGAGTGATAGCGTACATAATAGCTTTTTGAGCTATAGGTGGTCACATGTTAATTGCATACCAATTAAAATGAGTTTTATTTGTTTTCAAAAATGGCTCATCCAGAAGAGTTACAAATTTGTTTAAGCCAATATATGTACTGACCAATTGTTAATGAAAGAGGGGAGGGGAGTCATTGCTTAAATACATTAGGGATGATACAACAGCCCCTTCAAAAGAACCATACACACTTTATACATATGTAATTCCATTTAGGATGACTATGTTTACCCTTTAATGTGTGTGTGTGTGTGTGTGTGTGGCTTACCACTTTTAACTTGGATAATTACCTTTTTTTCTTTGCACATATGCTATTTGATATTTATTTCATTTCCTTGAATTTAGATCAAAACAGGTAATTGCTATTGGATGAAGACCAACCTTGCTTTTCATGACACAGGAAACAAAACTACAATCTCTTGTTTGCCTCTGTTAGCCCATTGCCTCAAAGAATTATGTATCTAGCTGGTTTGTGATTGCTTGAAATTATGCCACATACTGCCTTTAATATTCACTTCCATGCAGGCAAATAGGCCAGTAATTTTAGTTTTGTTCTTCCTCAGACTGGTTGGTATATTACTGTACTGTACTGCCCGTTGCCATGCATGCGCTATCAGTGTTTGCATTAAATCCTAAACAATCCTCTTTTATGTTCTCTTTCACGCATATTATGATACTGTGCACAAAGACGGGTTGATAATGTAGGTGCCATCTGTCTTTGAACTTGTAAACAGAAGTGTAGAAAAACAAATTCCACGCACCTTTTCAAATATTAAATCAAATGCAGTTTGGATCAATTTTATTTCTTTTTTTAATTTCCGTTTCTTATTTGCTTACTGAATCCATTGTGCCATCATCATACATTTGTGCATGGACATAAAAATATTCAACTTTGTTAACAGGGTGACAGAAAAGTACAAAAGCCATTCACTGTTAACATGTGATTAGTATAATACACATTATCATTTGTAGGCAGAAGTGTGTAACAGGGCTTAAAGACATACAATCATCATCCTAAAGTATAATTTTGGTGTGGGGGTATCAACATTTTCAGTTGGTTACTGCTCTTTGATTGACATCAAAGTTTGAAAATTCAAAAGGGGCAGAGTAGCTCATGTTTCACATAACGCAGAGAGTGCTTGGATTAATACTCAATGTAGCCTTGTATGCTTACCGAGACATGACCTTAAGCAATAAAATAGGTTATTGTGTCTTCACAAAGAGGAGCTATATACAGTTATGGGAGGAGCTACAGGTTGCATAGTTGGAAGAAATGGAACTGTCTGGAGTGATGAGAATTGCCCTTTAAAGTCTCTGAAGAGTACAATTGACTGCTTGATCACTCAGTTGCTGTATAGTGAGAAATTTTCACTGGTGTTTAATTTTCGTGCTTTTTGGGCCAAGTAACTAATCATGAATTTAAGGCCTGTGAAAATACTTCCATTACTCTGTATGAGACTATGTTGGTTGATCCTTACAGGTGCAACAGCGAATTCTTAACTCTGCAAATATGTGTACAAATTACAGAATCAGCAAAAATTAGCCTAACAGATATTTCCCTATATATATAGTAAATGCTAAAACTATAGTGTAATATCCTTGGCTAACACAAAAGTAGGGCATGTCATTCATAGTTAGGATATCACAATTTGAATGGCAATTATTGGTGCTTTATTTAGTGAAGAGTATTAAGTCGCAAAAACTTTACAAGACTGTACATGATTAATGTACCATATTTTAATGTATCAGTCAAAACTTTCTCAACTCATTGAATTCTTGGCATTTATACATAGACCTGTCCGTTACTTACGCATTACCATTACATATTGCGGTGAGCTATGGTATTGGCGGTGGACTTAACAGAAGATCTAATGGATAGTTGCACACGATGCAAATGAAACTAAATGAAGTGTAAGCAGGAGACCTTTGAATCGAAATTGCAAAATCTCCGCTTTAGTTCCAACCCAGTTCCTGTCCATCGCTGCAACAAGATTGTTGATTCTCTCCTACAGTACACTGTGGGTTAGTTTATTTGTATTCGCATGACAAGTTGTATTCACGTCAATTACTGTCTGTGGACAGAATTAGCCCTTAGGGTTTGATTTTCACCTGTCCTTCGTCCTTGTCAATTTTTGCAATTATCCCTTCCTTGACAGGTCAGTGCTTCTCTGTTTGCTAAAATTTTCCCTCAAAAGTGATCCCATCATTCCTTGTGTGATAATATCAGAGGCAAGGTATTTATTGCATCAAGCTTATCTCTTTACTATAAGAATGATTTAAGTGTAAAATATTAAATATGTCGAGTAATAGCCCAAGCTCTGATTCTTGTTCCACAACTGCCGTAATTACTGTCGAATTCATCAGGCTTCTACATTAATTTCTTGAGGTAACTTTGAGTACATTTCCTCGAGTTCACGCCCTTTTATTTACAGTCGTGGAACAAACCAATATAAAAAAGGGGAGTTAAACAATTTCAAATGATGTGCACATTTCAAAAGTCACCTTTACAGCATAAAAGTAAAGTAGGGCAGTTTTTTAATGGTATGGTATTGTGTACTGTTGTACCAGTCATTCTCTACCTGGTAATTTTTGCAGCAAAGACAAAACTGACATTTTAGTAAGCTAAAGATATAAAACCAAAAAAAAAAAAAAAAAAAAAAAAAAAAAAAAAAAATTTTTTCTTCAAGTCGAGTCACAGTGCGTTTGCCATTTTTTTGCTTGCATTAAATTTAATGAAAAATGAAGGAAATTTTTCAGGTTGCTATTTATTTAATAATATGTTAAATTAAATATCAAACCTTTAATTGAAAATTTAATAATCTTTAAGGTAATAAGTAGCCTTTTGGGAATTTTATTGGACAAATTAATATTAAATTTAACCTAATGCTCTGGCTGGCAGTTGCAATTATCAGAGTCAGTGTTTTTTACATCTAGGAAAGAGAGCCTTTTGTACTATAGCTATTAGGGAGCTTGCATGATCATGCATGTAAATAAGTGATATGCTATGCAACTTAAGTGCTGCAGATATTAATACAATTACAACAGTTTCTGCATAAAAGCTAGCTACTACCAGTGCTATCAGAAGTTATCAAAGACGAGGGGTTTGATGGCCATAAATTGGTATTTTCTAAAATAATTTTGAATGTTTTAAGACGAAGACTTCCAAATTTCAAACTGAAAGACATTTGGGGAAGGGGGGGATGTATCCTCCCATCCCCACCCCCACTCGGTTCTTATGGCCCTACTATGCATAAAATGACAAGCCTTTGTTGTATTATAGTTTACAGGATAATCACACTGTGATGTGTACTCTTTCATCTGCATCACTGAATTTCACCATGTTATCTTAGTTGCAAGCTCCTTTTTAAAGAAGATTGAATACTTCATCATTGCAGGTTGACTTTATTGTAATTGCCACAGTAGTACTTTGGTAGAATTCCTTAGATAGTGTAGTCCGAGAGAGAAAAAGGGGGCACATATAGTTTGAGCAGTTAGTTACATACATGCTTTGGTACTTTTGTAAATCTTTTACTTTAGATTTCAATTGGCACATTTTCTAAAATGCTGAAAAAATATTAAAATATTAAATGAAAAGTGGAATGCTGCCCTCAATTTTTTGGCTATGCCTCAGTGCCTATCTCTTGTTTCATTTGAACTTTATTAAGTCAAGGGAAATAACACTGTGTTGTATTGACCTACCCTGGTATACTTAAAGCAGCTGAGAAGATCAAAGAACCTCTCTTTATTGTTGTTCACTGGTCATTGTTCCCTTTCATTGTCTTTTAAAGTTGGTATTTAGTCTGTTTATAGTGCCAGTAATATTTAAAAAACTCCACCATTTGAATGGTAGCACCCAGTTAATGGAACTCCCTTTTAACTGCATTGACTCACACTTCAAAGTTTTAACATGGCGTGTGTAGCATTATATTTCAGTGAGGACGAGTTTTTCACATTTGTTAAATTTATATTTTCCTGAAAGGATCATGTATGTAATTCTTTGGGGCAGATTCACTTTGTTGTCTGGATCTCAGTGCCAGCTCAGTGTATTGACAGTTGTTCTTACTGATAGTTTATTTGAAAAGGAAATAACGTTTTCAACAAATTGCTGAAATTATTAAGAAAAAGTTATGTTAAGCTGTGATAAAAATGACCTGTAGGAACTCCTGTTTTAATAGTCTTCACACCTGTTTCAAGTTAAAATGGCTTTGAATTTGAATTCAAAGACCTTTGTTCCATTCTTTCTGTGCTTCTCAACTTTTCACGGGTTCAAGTTAGGCAGTTGTAGACTTCAAGTAATGGAAATTCAAATGAATATAAAGAAAAGGTTAATGTTGTGAGTATCCAGATCCAGGCAAGTTTGTTTGAAGAATTGTGCTACAGTATTTGGAAATTGAAAAAATGTTACGAAGCTGTTTTGTGTCAGGACGTATCTGTCCACCGTTGTCTTTAGAATTGTCAGTTCAGCAGAATGCAGATGAAGGAATGAGGCCCTTTCCAGCAACAATTCAGTGGGATAGAGGTTCCCTTCAAAGAAGGGTCCCAGAAGAGAATGAAGGAGATGGCCCATTTATCTTTGATGATCCAGGGGATGGAAGATTTGGAGAGCATGATAGTAGTGGATCAGTTACTCCATGCACTGATTCGGAAGGACATCTTTCTCAGGAGGATGGAGAGGGTGGTTCAGCCCTTTATTATTCAGGACCAATGCAGAATAGATCCAGTCCTGATGGAGCAGAAGATGACAGCTGCAGCAAACTTCGACTCAAACCACAGTTGAGATGCGTTCGATTCCCTGTCATTGAATCCAAAAATCTTTGGTGTGTCCAAGAACCTCTTGCTTTGGAAAGCACCCCTGCCATGGCGAATTTGAGGCAGCAGTCTGTTCATAGCAGTTTGAATGTGGAAAGATCAGATGAGCAATATGACAGATGGAATGATAGAACCATGCCTCTGATGCTGCATAAAGATATCCCCAATAGGAAGGATGCTTCTTTGAATGAAAGCTTCACTTCTTTGCAAGCTTCAAGGAATTCATCACAGTTGTGGCAGAATAATTTAAGTAGAGTAAATTATGATCAAGTTGCTTATCCAGAGCAACTAGGTTATTCTACTAGTAACAAAGGGTGTAATATCTCATCCAGTAAGATCTACCTCTCAGAATCATCGGAGCATTCCTCAGCTGGAGGGACGAGTGTATTGCCGCCTGCCATGAGATTAAATCCTGGTCTCCTGGGAGCAATTCTTGGAGATGGAAGAAGTGGAGAGATTCACATGGATGATAGCAACCAAAGATCATTTATTAATTACAGGAAATGTGGTGATAAAGGGGAGATAATTCCATACTCCATCTCCTCAGCTGATATTGGTAATGGTGGCTGCGAAATAGGGAAAGAGAAGAGAGACCATAATAATGTTTTAATGAGAGCAGCGAGACACTGGGACCTTAGGGAACAGTTTACAGAAGCTGAGGGAAGATATGGAGGTGGGGGTAGATTTGACTACATTAGGGATTTAGGAATGAATTACATGGAACTATCACAATGTCGAGATCCTGTTCCATGCGGTGCTATGTATGAGAGTCCTGTATCCAGAAGCACAAGAGTAGTATCAGATAGAAAGACATTATGTAATGATAAGAGAGGTGATGGCCTTTCCAGACAACCTAGTCAACTAAGGATGTGGTACAAAGTAGCAGAGGTAGAGGTAACCCCACCCTTACCACAGGGTAGTCCTAGTGATTATAGTTACTCCCATTTCCAAAATCAAAACTTAGACGAAGGACTAGGACACACCGTAATTGAGTCAAGAGTGAAGCAAATTCAGGGCACTACCTTGGCCAAAAGAGATGGTCATCCTTCCACAGAACATCAGCCAGGTGTAACAGAATTGTTGAGAAAGGTTCGGAGTTACAGGAAGCAACTTAGAGTACCCAAAGATGATGTAGAATATGTAGACTCTGACAGCCACCCACGCTATATCAAACAGATGGATTTGAAAGTAGAGAGAAGGGATATTACTAGAGATGGCCCATCTTACGGAAGTGGAAACAAGGTAGTGGGCTTTTCAGCTCAAATGGAGCCGAGTTTTGACTACAAACCATTGAATCACCCTAAACAAGCAAGAAGAAAGTTAAACTTTGGGGTGACCCCAAGCAAAGTGTGGGGAAGGGAAAGAGGTTCACCAAAGAGAAGGGACAAACACAAAAGGTCTAAAGCAAGAAGTTATGTAACACAACAAAAAATGGATAAATATAGAAAAATGTCCAAACGGTGGTCAGAAAGAAACAAGGCATCCAAAAGCAACAGGTTTTCGAGTAGTTTGGGGCTATTTGATTTCAGACATAACTGCGAGGTCTCAACAAGCATATCCCCAATGACACGATCTGCTGATGAAAAGTATGTGCATTGGAGTGATTATAACTTTGATAAAAACGTCTCCTCTTCAGATGTGTTTTTCTCTGATGGTGTTGTGGGGAATATGAGTCTCCACATTCGGGAGGGGTTAAGCAGCCCTTTTCCTGTAACATTTTCTCCTGTAAGGAATTGTCTTGCCCGTGGCAATTCAACTGAAGTCGCAGCAGAATATTATGCAGAGTAAGTTCATCTGTACCGAACATATCAGTCTGTGATTTTATTGGAACAAAAAATTTTAATCAACATGAAAGGTAGCAATTACATTAATATTTGTCTATTAAAGAAATTTTGTGTCAATCGGAAGGTTGGGGAATGCTCACTTGTCCAAAGCCGGTTCACTCAATCGAAGATTCACTGACTGAAGATTCCCTTGGACAAATACAGATCTATTTTGGGTTAGAAGTTGGGTCAACTAGGATTTCCTTAGATACAGAGCATGGTTTAGGATTTATGGGATTATGATTATTCTTGGGTGAAATTTGCATTTTGTATTGGGTAATGGTTAGGGTCAGGGTTCAGGATCTTCAGTGTAGTGAACGTTCGATCTAGGAAACCCTGCTCGAAAGGTTTATACTGTAGATACAGTACAGTATAGTGTCTATGACCTCAACAATGTTTACTAATTTAACTGTAAATGTGGAGTGGCTGACGGGTGTTCGAAGGTACCATTAGAAGAAGCACTGTAGAACCAGATGTGAAGGGGAAGGGGGTTGAGAGAAGGGGTTGTAAGAACACTACCTTGTTCACTTTTGAAGAAGTATTGAACATGTAACCATGTATTAGCCACACTTAAACCTGCCCAATTAGAAGATAATATTTAAGAAGGTGGCATCTAGCAGATGTCCTCTTTCAGTTCTTCATTCACATCGGGCATGGTTTTTTATGCCAGATTTTCAGCAAAATTTTTTCTCATCCAAAGCCAAGTTTTTATCAGAGATCAACTAGAAGTTTATACTGTAGGACCTGCTAAAACCACACCTGAGCCCAGTGAAAGTGCAGTACACGTGCAGTAAAACTCCCATCCTACCCTCCTTGACTTCTCTCTCTCGCTCTCTAAACCTACTATCCAACTTGGCCCCAACTCAGTTGTGTTGAGGTTCCTGGCCCAACATTGTCTTGGCAATCCAAATATTAGCTTTATACTGTAATCATGGCAGTTGTGGAGCCTCTTCCTAAGACAGTCTTTCTTCAGTCAAAGTTTTCGTGCTATTCATCCATCTTTTTAAATTGTGTTTTCTCAATCTATTTTGCTCCTACTTTCCTCCCCAATAACTACTATTGGACAGTCCATCTACCGCGGAATGATCATTGGTGATGAAATTCCTACTTTGGTGGCGCTATACTAACAAGGGCGAGTTAGTATAGTGGACTTAAGAAATAAATACAGCGCTACCAAGGTAGGAATTTCATCCCCAGTGATCATTCAGCGGCAGATGGACTGTCCAATAGTAGTTATAGGTGAGGTAAGTAGGGCTTATAGATTTACCAAACAGGTAGGTTTTGGGGAAAATTTCTTTCAAGTTTAACAAAATTTAAAAAAGGCACACAAGCTGTATTAATTTTTGCTGTTTAGTAACTGAATTACATGCCTTACTAAATGTAGTGTGTACAAGATTACACTAAAAAATATAAGGTGGGGTAATACTGATGCAAGGTGAATTTTACCAATAAAAATTTCAAATTTTTGTTTTTCTGTGGCATATTAAGACCAAGGAAACAGAGTATCGTAACCTGTCAAAAGAAGCCCCCTTTAATTGCACAACTGTGCTATTAAAACCAACATGGGATATACCACTGATATCTGTTAGTCTCAGCTGTAGAGTTAAAACTACATGCATATCAGTCTTTTGACTTCCATTACAGATTAGAAGGCTTGCCAAAATTTAACCCTTTTGTTGTTCACTCATGCGCTAGAATACAAACTGTTGATTTCAACCACAGTTTTATGGTACAACTTCAAAAGATGCATTTTTCGTGGGTGACTAAATAAGCTTGACTGAAAATAGTAAAAGTATTTGATTCTTACAATTATAAGAGATATACACAAGTACAGTTACAGTTTCACAAAGATAACAGACAGAATTGGATATAGGAATTGATACCCAGAAGTGAAATGGTGTTGCAAAGAAAGCCTATCACAGTGTTAGATGTGATTTCATAGGATAGGCTCAAGTTTGAAGCCAGGATAAGGGAAGATCTTTACAAGTCATACAGTATACACATTCAGTTTTTTGGTGAGTACATCAGTTTTTGTGTATACTTCAGTCTTCATGATCAAAACATATTGACACCTTTCAAAAATTCTTGATTATTTACTTTACAGAAGGTATAGGCCTTCTGTTGGAAGTTTTGTAATGGTTAGATTCCAATAAAAGTGTTAATTAAATGTTGAGTAACTTTCATAAACATAATCATGTAAAACATCACTTTATCAGGATCAAGATATTCCATCATTAATCAATCTATTCATCCATGGTTGCATTTGAAGTCATGTACATTATGAGTCTCATAACCAGACAGAGGGCAGCATGTAACAATTCATTTAAGTAACACATGATTACAGCACAATCAGATACACCTGCTTGTGAAGAGGTGTTTTTTAGACAGAGTAAATTATTATTTACCAAGTGACATTAAATTCCTTTTTTTCCCATCAATTCTCTTTGTCACACTCGAATGCTTCATGTCACTTTCGTTACAAACATTAAATGGTAATAATTCCATTACAATGTGTTTGTTCCTGGTCTAATGTGAGTATCCCGTTCGGCAACTTCAATCATTGCATTCAATAAGCTTTGCTACTTAAGTCGACCCTAGATCACACAGGATTTATTATTCGTTAATTTGTTTTGGATGTAACTTTGGACTAAATTGGATTATCTTGTTAGATATTTGTTCCTGTCAAATTCTAAAGGATCAAGCGTGTATGTCAATTGTTAAGATGGATAAATCTGATAATTGGATCATCTGTGGTTGCCCGTGGCGGGAAGCCAGAGCCTATATACCTGAGTTTCAAATGGAAGGCATTATCCTATTTCAGTCGCAAATCAATTATAAAAAATAAAGTGCACGAGAAGAGTCAACTGATAAAGACAACAAGTACTCAAATACCGTAAATCACAGGTTTATATAACTCTGCATGTAAAGTATACTGAAAATATTTGCACACCAGTAATCTCACCATGTTGTCTATTCAAATAACCATCCAAAGCTATCCTAAATTGGACAACAAAAGGAAGATTTTTTTTAAGTTTCCAAGGAAGAAAGTTTGGCTAGATGTATTTGAACTATGACATCAGAAATGGATGGCCTCAAATTGGCACCTTTAGCAAGCATATTGGTTTAGTAACAGAGAAGAACTCTTGATTGCAGCAGTGTACGTTGGTCATATCACTGACTATGATGTGGAAGTGTGCAAAAGTTTCCTCCATATTAAGTTTGTATTAGTGAAAACAGTGTGTATTATGATTCAGTTGTAAGTATTTCTTTTCTTCATACATAATCCAAAGCCCTTATTTTGACTTGAAAGAAGAGAAAAATATATTTTTTTTTTCAGTTAATAGAACAAAGTATTAGTATACTATCTACAAAATGTTCACAGTAGTAGCACAATACACAGTAGGTTTATTCTCAGGCAAACATTTTTTAACTGTACGATTGAACAAATAAAGCCCTTTCACACTAGGCATGGCCCTAAAATGCCATATAATACGATGAAAAAAGTCAAAGCAAACATAGCTTCTTTCACACTTGGAACGACAAGACATGAAAATTGAGTCAAAATAATTTCAACTTCCACTCATTTGTTGCCGTGCTTTATTCCGTGATGACATAGTATTATTTTCTTAGATCACATGACAGATTTGTCATTTGAATATCCTTGAAAGCTCCAGTTATAGTTGCCTGCAGTGTGAAAGGACTGGGGACATTTTAATCGTGTCATATTGTATCACATTGTATCGTATTGCATATAGTGTGAAACAGGCTTTACATTACATAGTTGTGAGTATATAAAAGAAGTAAATCTATAACTGCATAAATAAAGTTTTGATAATAATTCAGAAGCAAGTATAACTAAGAGTAAGCTACAATATAAAACAAAAGCAAACAAAAGCCAGAAAAGGCAATAAAGGAACTGAGTTTCACTAGTCCTTGTACCTGCAAGTTCACATTCCTTAGGTTTTGATTATTTCAGATTCAACTCATATTAGATTGCAACCCCTCACTGAAGACATCTCTTTAAAAATACATCTCATGAAAACTTTACAAGTTGCCATTTTCTTAACCCTGCCTTGCTCCCCTTCTCTAGTACCAGTGAATAGATCAGAAAAATTACATGGATACCAGATTTTTTTTCCTGATTTTAAGTGGGAATTATAGAGTTCTGTAAAACTGGAAGAAATGAGAGGTAAAGAAACATTGTAGAAGTGACATATGATAGATTCAAATAGTCTTTCATGTCTGATATACTTTAGTAAAAAGTCATTTTAGAAGCTATTTGATAAAAAGTTGTAAGACATAAGCCACTTTTGGCTTTTTGAACATTTTAGCCACAATAAAAGTGCTGTGAGACAGGCCTGAATTATATGATACCCGAAAAGTTTACCTGAAAGAAGTGCCACAGTAATAATGACCTTACATGATGCACATTATGTTGTTAGTATGTAACTGAATGTCTTTGAAGCTGGTGGAAACCCTCTTTAATGGATCTACTGCATACTACAAGTTGGTGGCACTCAATTAAAAGCAGATATCAGAAATAATTCCCTTTCCACAGCTTGTAGTGCTGTTACTAACCCAGAAACATATTTGTGCAAATACTAGTGGTGTAATACGCAGGTCCTTTCCAACTAGTTTTGTATTTTCATCTCCATTCAGTTTCACGTTTTGTCGTTTGTCTGATTTCACAGCGATAATTTTTCTTTCCCAAACATTGTCCTCCCCCTTCCAGAAGCGGTAGTAGATGCCTGCACCCAGAGCCTCGGGGGTAGAATCGCATCGCTCGTAAATATATGTCATGGAATTTTTTTCCATATAGCAGTAACGATACAGCAAAACAGGGTTGTCTTTACGGTGAAAGCGTTCAAAACTTGAAAAGTGAATGCGATTGCGTTTAGACATGGCAGCATTTGCGTTCCCCTCTACTGCCATGCAGCTGTTGAAATTACCTTCACTAACCCTTAAAACTGCATAGTTGTACCTAGCTGGGTCCAACTTCCAGCGCCATCCATTGGGTATGAATACCTTGTTGATTTTATACCACATTACAGCTTTATTCCAAGGCTCATCACTTTCCAGAGGATAAAAATCATCATTTTGTCGATACATTGCAACTCGCAGCGTGTCAATTGTTGTTAACAGTCTGTCACCATTGTGTATACACTCTGCTGCAGTAAGAACGTATCGTTGTCCAATCACAGTCCCTGTACAAGCAGGATATATGTGCACAGCTGTGTTAAAAGGGAACATCCGTTTATGAAATGGACTAGTTACCTTTGAGCGAGAGTCCTCTTCAAAAATTGTTCTCTTTTGGCGTTTTCGTTGTCGTTTGAGCATTTTCTTTTGTTTTTTCACGGTTTTGCTCCATGTCAAGGCTAGACTCGCTTCATCTGGGTCTAATGAGTAGCTTTCAGATCCGACAGGTAGCTCCTTGCTGTAAATCGTGTAAGATAAATCTTCTGAAATTCTTTTCAAAGTTTTCATGTTTTTGGCATTTAGTTTGTAAGCCACTTTTTTGATTGATTCATGTTGATCTGTCCCTGACTGTTCTGCTGATATATGAACAACAATTACTGTCACAAAAACCATCCTAAATGACAGAAAGAAAAGCTGCTTGTATTCCATTATTCCACTTTTTTGAGAGGATAATAATTTAAGCTCAGTTTAACTTCACTTACGAATTAATAACAGAAAAATTTTGTTCCAGGCAATAGAAAAAAAAATACTCCAGCAATGATATAAATATCCAAATTCCCAGTTGATAAAGTTGTCAGAAAGTCCCTGAACTTTCTATACTTGTTAGTCCTTTATAACAGATCACAGTCAGTCTTGATCATTAATCCTGGTGTTTTTCAGACCGTGTTGGCACATCAGTGTCAAATTCTTCCTTGTGTGTGGAAACTTTTCTCTCTATCTCTTTTCAAGTTAATGTAAAATGAAATGCATCCATATAAATAAAATGCTTGAACATCACAATGTCAAACAGTCGCTCGGTCTTTTACCCTTGACAGATTTCGTAGCCCCTGTCTAGCCCAATGGTGGAAAAGTTTTTAAACAGAAATATTTGAACAGCTACTCCCAGATTTGTCCTTCCTTCAGTGATGACTCTCTTGCTGACAGAAGAATTTATGGCAGGGGAGTTACCTAACAACTTGACTTTTCGTCAGTGTCCAACTTTCAAAGTCGCTCCTCTCCAAATTATTCTGAGAACCAAAAGCCTGAAATGCAAACCATCAATCTTGATTAAAATTTGCTTATTTTACGTAAAGGCTAGGAGGGGGTAAGTGTCAACCAGTGGAGTGGAAACCTCACTCTGTCACTGACATGGTGTTTCCTTGAGGGGGAATGGCAAATAACTGTGACCAGAAAATTAATGCCCTGCTGTCAGATAAACTTTTTTCATCAATTTATCCAACTAGAGATGCAGAGTGTTGAGGAAATTAGTACAGACAGTCAGAAAAACAAATTCCTGTGGCCATCCAGGGATGGAGTCAAAGTTCACTTGTCGTCGGATTGTTGTTCATTTTTGATTTTCAGATTGCTACCTCTTGAACAATGGAGTGTGGTTTTTGTGCAACTTTATTAGATTTAAACAGAGGACAAGCCATTTATACTTTGATTCTATCTTTCTAGTCATGTTGCATATTTTTCAGGACAAGTTAATCATGCTGGCTATAGAAAGTTTTGGAAGTGGAGATGGTCTACATTGTGAAGTTTATATTGAATTGGACCTGACATCCTTCCAAATTGAAAGTGTGATGTTTTTGGAAGCTTTGGATTATTGTATAAAACTCTTTTATTTCTTGACAAAGAAGTGTTGTTAGTCATGTGCACATTGTTGTTTGTTGAGCATGTTGCTTAAAAACTTATGGTTGGATAAAGTCATAAATCTGAAATCATAAAATTGTAGTCAAATTGTAAAATGCATAAAATTGACTTAAAAAGCTGAAAACATAAGTGAGCAAAATCATAAAAATATGAAAATGGTTGATAAAATAGATATTCATGAGCAGAGTTGCAAGATATGGGCAGAAAGCTTCAGTGACCAGGAATAGACCTACTGTAATAAATTTGAAGTGTAACATCTAACTCAAGTATACTGAAAACTGAAATTTTGCAATGTAAAAAATTCAGCTTGATCATCATTAATTTCAGAGGAAGTGGCATTAAATTTAAAAAAAAAACCTCTTAATCAGTTGAAGGAGAACAAAGGTGTAAGTGTCCGGGGGAGGCTTAACCCGTATCGTCCAGGCAGAAAAATTATTTTTTTCAGGCAAAATGTCCATGCTATTTTGGCCTTCTGTGCAAATAAATTTTGGCAAAAGTGCCGCATTCTGGCCTCCCCTTCCCACCATGCACCCTCCAATTTGGAAGTTGTTCTATGTACTCATGGTGGGAACTGTTCACATTAAGTGCATGTCTGTACTCTGTAAACTTTTCATGGCATTTCATTTAATATTTCAGAGCTTAATCAAAAGGTTATAGTGGGTTATGGTCTTTTGGCAAACTTTTATCTGCAGTCTGTGACTGCCTTCATGACATTATAGAATTGTCTCACAAAAATCCTAGAAGACGTTTGTCAGAAATACAACCCCATTATCAATAAACAATTGACATGAGGATGGGAGAAACTGGAATACAAGGAAGAAAGAACAAAAGTAACTGGAAAATGAAAAATTGCGGTAACGTATCAAATATCTATTGCAAATGTTCCCTTTTGGGGCTCATAATAGGTGAGCACAGTAATAAAGCTTTGAAAAATTTATCATTTTGTCAAAGCTGCATATTGAAAGATCCACAGTTTTGATTACGGATGCCTTCATTGGACATAAATGAGGAGTAGACTATTTCTAGTGGTTTATCCAAGATCAATTTTAAAGCTGCCCTAGCTACTACAATTATTTTTGAAGATAGTGCTCTTCATAAGTGTAAGTAAGCTGATTATGGTTGGCTGCTAGCAGTTGACATGAAAAGTTGTGAAGGAAGTGTGGAGATTTAAGGATGGTTGGATGTAATTATGGTATTAAAGTTTATCTTTCACTCTTTTAATGAGTTGGCGCCAGTCTTAAATCAGTCTTGCCCATTGTATCAAGGATATGTACAGTATCTGTTACACTTAAAAAGTATAAGCTGCAGGCTACAGTATGAAAGATCTACCAAATTGCAGACTTTTAGCTGCATCTGCATGTAGAAACTTGCTGTATAGGGATTTATTTCGCAAGGATTGAGCATGGCCTCCATGGATGTCTTCCCAAAATGTAGGACAATTATGCCCATGCAAGAAAGCAAAATGTGGTATCAAGTGATCTCAGTAGTGAAGTACATGTCATTGAATATGCTCTGCTGCAATGTTCTTGCATAGTTTCAAGTAAGTAGCCTACCACAAGTGTGGTTCCTGAATCCTGATAAAACTTCAAGTTACTCTTTTGCTAACCCATGATTTGCAGTTTTGTCAATTAACAATTAAATGAGGCCATGCATACACTACCATCTTAGGAAATGAAAAAGTATAAAGTTAGCCAGAGGTCCTCTACCAAGCAGTGTCAGCAGACTGCACCATGTATTGTGAAGACCAGTGATTTAGCCAGGTCATTTTTACAGTGCGACATTCCGAATGGATATCCAGAGGAGAGATTTAAAGGGAGGGGGTACCTCCTCCACTTTGGAAAATTTTTTACCTTTCAGAGGTCCTTAGATTGCAAATGGTTCATATATTTGACCCAATTTGACCTTGCAAGGTGAGAAGTACAATTTGTACTTACTGATTTTTGCAAAACTGAATCAGTGAGATGATTTCTTTGAAATAACAGAATTTTCAGATATTGTCGGATTTTTTTGTGCAAATTGTGTGACATGTCGCACAAATACAGGCTGGCTACATCACTGGTAATGGCCATAGTCTTGTAGTTAGTTAAAAATAATTAAACATACCTTTTTCTTGAACACTGTATGTAAGTTTTCCACTTCTAGTTTCAGGTTTGACAGCAAACCTCTAGCCCCAAGTTGGAAATGAAAAGTTGTTGATTTTTTGTTGATTTTGCTTTACTTAAAATTCATACGTTTAAAAGTTTGCTGAGGTAAGCAACTTTGGTGGTATCTCTTGTTGTATACTGAGCTGAGCAGAAATAGTGATCAGCATGACAAAATTAACTTGAAATTATTTTCGAGGGGAAATGTAACCACAAAGTCCGACTTTATCCTGCTGTTTCTAGAGTGAAATATTTTCAATGACACTTAAGTCTCAGGGCTGGAGTTAACCCTGTCTGAGAATCACGTCTGTCAATTTTCTGAGGATTCTTTCGTCATTTTACAATTATTGCCTGAAGGGTTGTCTGATTCGGAGAGACGCCAGTCCATCAAGGATGGTGGAAAAACTATCACAAAATGTGGTAGAGCTGTCTACATGTCACAATAATTGGGGACTCATCTGAAATGGGCAAAGCGGAGAACGAACCTTCAGTAGAAATGTGTTGCTAACTCTCCCAAATTTCTTTAGAAACATTTGTCCTGCAGGGGATTCAATGTTTGCATGGGGTGTTCTGTGGCAGGCAATTGTTTCTGTGCTTATGCAAGTTTGAACAGGATGGGAAGACCCAGCCAAAAGGTACAGAGGCATAGAAGGACATCCACTGATTGAAGTTTGCTTCCAGGAAGGTCATAGATCAAGTGATGTTCTGTAGAGTGTGATTTATATTAAAATTCATGTGCCACCTTGTCTGAGGGCATGGGTATAAGGTTAAAAAAGTTATCAACA
Organism: Holothuria glaberrima; assembly: GCA_009936505.3. NCBI lineage: Eukaryota > Metazoa > Echinodermata > Holothuroidea > Aspidochirotida > Holothuriidae > Holothuria > Holothuria glaberrima. The sequence continues at coordinate 8,439 of WURT03468431.1, read as the reverse complement.
CCTGCTGGCCAGATGTGCTTCCTAAATTTTAAAAATAAGTTTTAATATTCCCTCCCAGTATTATTGGAATCTTGTTTGGGTTATTTTACATTTTGCTTTGGGGATGATTGTCAGGACAAGTATTGTTTCATATACGAAGCAGAGGTTAAAGGGAGATGGCTGTCGCCCAAGCTAATTTTCAAAAATCTGCTAAATATTACAAATCTCTTATTTCACTTACAAGTATCTTTCATTATGTTTCTGTTTAAAAACATTGAATATTGAAGGTATACCAAGGACTTATTCTGCATAAATTTAAGAAGAAATTAACATATTGTCACATGATTGATAAGAGCCATTCCTGAATGAGGATGACGGGATACACAAGTTAAAAGGCGGCATTTTCCCTTTAACATAGTGGGTGATTTGTCCAAAGGCTAAAGATCTGAGATCAAAAAGGTGTTGTCTATCCTCTAAAAAGTACAGGGGGTAATTGTAGGAGCATATGTCAATTTAAGGAGTATTAGGCTTTTTGTCTCATCTTGTCACCCCATGACATGCTGTTCTAACTCCAAAAACAATATTTTCTCAAGCTCCTGTATATAACTGCAGGCATGGAATGTTGAGTGAAACATTATGTTCCGAAGTATAAAAGTAGCTGTTTGTGACTGTGAGCATAAGTGCGAGGACATGATTTTTTCCTCGTGAACAGAAGTACAAAACCCTTGATTATAGCATCAATGCTCAACATTGGCAATATGTTAATAAATCCATTCTCTAGAGTAAGCACACTAGTATGTGGCTGAGTAGACAAAGGTGGTGGCATTTTAAGCCATGGTGTTCAGGGTTCCATCCCTGTTGGAACAAAGTAAGGTTGGTTTTTTCATCTGAGAGCAATCTATGGTTTTCCAATAAGAACTAGCCTTTCAACAAAAGAAACCATATTTGATCTTAATTGTTAAGTTGGTTAGCCACCTAATGTGAAGTTGAAATACCCTGCCTTTCAAGGCCTGAATTATTATACAATGTGCAGCATACTCAGTTTCTCTTTTTTTTGGGGGGGGGAGTGGGGAGGGGGAATTTGAGGGTTTTCAGTGGGGGGCTTCAAATGCAAAACTGGTATATTCTGTTACTCTTGACTTTTCTGGTGGGCAGTGGGGAGCTCCTGGGGGCAACAGACTTGTGAGGGAAGCTTGTGTCACCCACGTCTCCCCTCCCCACTCTCAAGTGTACATCATTGACAATATTCTCTTGCTCTTAAAGCACAGGTATTAAATTATGTAGTAACAGCCTGTCTCTTGACTGAAGCAGTCATACTTCTCATTGTTAAAGTGTGCAGAATCTACATCGCCGCTCTGTTACCTCCTATTAACCTATGTAATCTCTACTTACCTGCAACTAGACCCTGGTAAACTAATAGCGCAGTGGGAATTTGTCACAGTGTATTATTGGTTGTCACCTCTTTCTAACAGTGTGGGGAGAGTGACCCAGTGGAAGTTTTGTTGTGAAAGTTAAGTCAGCATGTCATTCTGTAAGCCGAGGTAACCAACCAGGGTGACAAAATTAGCCCCAATTTTCGACAAGTGACCTCATGGAACCCAAAGCATGCCCTGGTTGTATTTTGATGAAGTCCTGGGTGTATTTTGATGAGGTCCTGGGTGTATTTTGATGAAGTCCTGGTTGTATTTTGATGAAGTCCAGTCTGAAGACTTCGAAGAGTTTGAACAGCTGCCTATAACTGTAACACTGTCACTTCCCTCTCATTTTTTCTCCGGGGGTGTGGTGTGGGGGTGGGGGTGGATGTTGAGTTGAGTTGGGTGGGTAAACAAAATGTTCAGGTGCTTTTTGTTCATATAGATATTAAACATTACTCTTAAATTTTCTTCCTAACTAACCCCACAAAGTTTTTTCTCATACAAGTAATCTTGTTTTGTATAAACTTCATAGCCCCAATCAAGCCTCCATTATGGACTTAAAATCCCATGGAAGTGACATCATCTCCTTATTAGTTAAATTCATTAACTTTGTGAGAGATTGTATATTTGCTTCCAAACCTGACATCTGTGGAGGGCAATGTGACCCGTTGGTACACTACTGTATGTCTCACACGTAGGTGAAACATTTAAAAAACAGATGAATTAAAACAGTATATGCTGCATGTGAATGCAGCATGAATTTCAGCTCTTTTCTTCATATTGACTTGGAAAGAAAAAAATAAAAGGATGGTGAAAATTGAAATTAAGTTGATATAATGGATTGAACTGTTAAATCGGTGGATTCAGTAGAGGAATATTAAAAGGAAGTTTATCTTTGGCAAATGGAGTTTATTGAAATATGATCCTGTGATGTATTGCTCCCTGTCCTCCTCTCAGATGAAACGTGACTATTCATTAAGTACTCTAGCTGAAGGAACCAATCCTTCCATTGGGTACTACCCTGTTTCTTTACACTATCTTCTAATAAAAATAAATAATTTCTCTGCTGCATGTAAGGAAGCCTTAGTGTAACTTGTCTCTTTTTCTTTACAGCATTGATAGCAGCTCAATCAGCAGCGGGGGTCTGAGTGATACCATCAATGAGATAAGCACAGATGACAACGTCACTGGATCTTCCTCAAGGAACTCTTTTGAATCTGCCAAGAACCTAGAAATTTTCTCTGATAATATTCAATTTGAGGACTACGAGGAGCTCGATGTAGGAAAGGGAGATGGCTACATGAGTGACAGTAAAGTAAAGGTACCTCGGTACCTCAAGACATCTGCTAGCAGCCCTTACATGCAATCACGACGGATGTCCTCCAATGACAGTGAAATTAGGTTATTGACAGACACTGACAATATGAACAGAGTTGAAATACGCAAGGCAGGAGAGGTGGGGTCATCTGGTAGGAATGTTCCCCCTCCCAATTGGCAACGAAGTCTGGACAGACTTGCTGCCAGGCAAAGACAAAAAGCCAATTTGGGATTAACTAGAACTGATGCAAAATCCCTTGATAGTAAATCCATAGATTCAGATAGTGGAAGTAAAGGTGGACACTCTCCCCTACAAGGCAGAGCTACGACACCCACTGGTAGAAGTCAGGCTGGATTTGGTTATCGCAAACCCGGTGGATATACTGGTAAGTCTGGTTTGTCACCTGCAGGACTGGCAGCCCAAAAGTCAATCAAAGACACCATCGATAAACTCAGCACCAAATCTGCCAAGTCAGAAAGTACCAAGAAAACATCACCAACTGGGCTTGGGAAGAAAACTAGCCCAGGGAGTGGATCTCAGTCCAGACTTAGGGCCAGCCTAGGAAAAGGATCTCCAGGCAGTGTTTGGTTAAAGCAGAATGGCTCAGCTGAAGGGAAGTCCCGGATAGGCAATGGTAGTCTTAAAGCCTCGAGTGGAAGCAAAAAGACTTCACCATCAGGTACAAAGACTGCTCCCTCCCATAATGCATCTGGTATTGTTGAAAAGAGTGACCAGAGTAGGGATCCGAACTCATTGAAGAGTTTATTTGTGAAGAAAGGGGATCAAACAAGACTTTTAAAGAAAGACACTATTATATCAAACCCTCATGCTATGGACAAAGGACATTCTGGCAATCAGGGCTTGTCGGGTATTCATTCTATATCCATGAGTGATACAGACTCATCCACACCAATCAGACAACGGACTTCTACATTGGAAGGGTTTGGGAGGTTGCCGTTGGATGAGTCACGGTTTAGTGGGTATGTTAGCGATAGCTATGCGTCAGGTAGGAATGTAGTTTACTCGCCTATGGGATTCCCATCCAGGCATGATAGGCACGAAAGACATGAACGGTTCAATTCATCAGTTGGTAGTCATTCTCTTCTCAGGAAAGGTCCAGAGAGTGCAAGCATGGAGTCTCTAGAGTCTAATAATTCCAGTGCATATTCTGTAGCCAGTCATGCTGCCAGTGAGATGGTCGGGCCCACCTATGGATCAGGGCTATCGGCTAACATATCCCGCAGTACCAGCTTGAGGTCATCCTTGTCAGATAGAACCTACAAACCTCCTCTGTCCCTCCTTGAGAAGAGTGCTGGACAGGTGGACTGGCTGAATGGGTCCTACAGTCATAGAGGGGACCGGTCATCAGTCCAACTATCACCTACAGAATCCACCACATCCCACCCACCTATGAACTTTTTCCCTATGGCCAGTATGTCAAACCAAGGGTAAGTCTGTTTTATATCTTCAAAAGTAACACATCCTGTATGTTTGTCCAAAGAAGTGCACCAAATACAATATTTTTGCAATCTGAAGCCGACTACTCATGCTCGTTGATGCTCTTTTGTGATTAGGTGATGTCCGAGCTTTAATATGTTTGTTGAATTTAGAATCTAACAGTGGTCATGGATACTGCATGCACTTCTAGAGTTAATTTGAAGACAAGATTGCCAAAGGTGATTTTCCGATGAAATTTTGAAAACTTGCCAATTGATGAATATCCATAAGAAGAGGGTGCTCTTCAAGCATGTTGTTAAGTGCCAAGAGAGAAGAGAGTGGTAGAGAGCTCATAAATTTACTTTTGAAGGAGAAAATTATCATTTTAATTACGTTATTGAGCTGTAGGGTGTGACAGTAGCATGTAGATAAGTTTGTCGCTTAGTAATGAAAATTTTTGCACTGAGGCAGATGACCAGTAACTTGTGATTTTTTAGTTTGGTTAAAATTTGTGTGGAAAAGATACATGGAAGACAAAAAAATTTAAAAATTCAACAAAACAGAATTACTCATGACAAATCTTTGTGACTATTTTCATTTTGTATGTTATCAATTGCAGAGAGTATCATCTAGTATTTTTCCATTGGTGCCTCCATATTATCAAAGTGTACAGGCATGGTTTCAGGGAATAATTTATCCGGTATCGCATCGAAATTTGCTACACAAGCTGGTCAAATTGCTGTA
>WURT03468320.1:0-22180 GCA_009936505.3 Holothuria glaberrima | reverse complement strand
TATAATATTTATATATACATATATATATATATATATAATGTATTTTAAGTGTTCACTACCCCTATAAACTAAGCTACGCATCTGTCAGATAGCTCCAACAATCTATTATCGATACAGATGGTGATTGTTAATACATTTACAATGAAAAAGCATTCTGAAACGCGCTTGTTAGTCCACCACCCCTTTTGCTCTTCCTATCAGGGAGGTCTAATATCACCACACCCTCCCTCTCTCCCATTTCCCATTGATGGAAGCTATTTGTCTGGATTTTCGTTCAAAATTAGTAAAAATACGATATTTGTAAATTGCTCAGCGTCATACTCTATAGTGTCATTTGGATGTAAGGTAATAAACATCATGTCCGTGTCCCATTTATAATTAATCTAGAGCTTCTGGAGACCCTATTAGTTGGCCACCAGCCTTAGATACCCTTTTATAATGCGCAATGACGCAAAGGAAAATGTCGTAATAGTCCAAGACTGTTTCTGTGGACTCCACGCACGTATTTTTTGCTTAAACACTTTCCCAGAATAGAAGGGAGTAAATTAACCCCCCCCCCAAAAAAAAAGAAAAAAAGGGGCTTCAGGAGGTTTGATGACGTCAAACCCTTCTCTTACACAACAAAACCTCTTCTTTCATCACCAGAATTGTAACTTACTAAATTATGGACATTCTCCAGCCAAGTATAATCAGTTCCCAAAAATCCCAAAGATAGCACTATTTTGCATCTAAACAACCTTAAATTAACAAACATTTCTCAAAGGAAGATACCTTTATGAAGTGACAAAGGAAGGATCCTCCACTGCTGTGCACAAAAAAGGGCGGACGCTCATGAAGTGTAATACATTTTACACAAAAAGCGGGGGGGGGGGGCAATCAACAGATCATTGCGGCGACACTGATCTATGCCACGTCCTTAGAGCAATATTTTTAAACGCGGAGAGGGACACACCTTCCCCTTAGACCTTTCCTTTAGGGCGGCCATCACTGATCGCCCAATAATCAACTTTCTTGCAAATTTTACCATTCGAATCAAAGTGGAATGGTGTGAAGAGATAATAGACCCCATCCTGAGACAAAAATTTTCCAAGCGGGAGGGGAACCCCATCTTCTCCCTTTAGATCCCTCGCCCAGGACGGTCATCACTCCTCCTCAAGCTATCGTCAAAATCTCCCTTACCTTACAGTAAAACCTGGATCCGCCCCTGCAAAAGACAATGGTAGACTAGCTGCAACCGCTGAATACTGAATGGACGACAATTCATTGCTTAGATGCTCGTTATTTTGCAATTTGGAGCAAATTTATGTGACCTGATAAGGGCTCTGAACGAGGGAGGGGTCATCCGTCCCTTCTCGAACACCTACCTGTTGTGGGCCTATGTTAACCATTTTCTTAATACTAAGAGACATTTTCAGGGATTTGTTTATATTCAACTCGAAGGTCACTAGCTTTGTTCATAATTATCTGTTTTTATCTAGTGTTTTATGTACTCGCTATGCTAGTATTTATGTTGTGTGATGTTTAACATATGGATCAAAAGTAAATTTGAATTTGAATCTATGACTAGGCTGTAAATGAGACGACGAATATCACTGTAATACTTCAAGAGGCCTGCTTCCATTATCTGTTGACGGTTTTGTTTATACTTCAAGTCGGTAATGTAGCATAGTTACATAAGACATGGCTTAAATTGATATCACCTCAACTCGATCACAGATCAGATGACCACAATATTTATAAACACAGGTAAAAACATCATTATGTACGTACTGTGATTATTGTCGAATGGTGGGCAAAAATAAGAAGAAAACACAGACTTAAACGCAATCAATTCTACAGTGGATTGTAAAGAAAAACCCATAGTTGCAGGTAATGGAAGACTACGGAGATTCCACATTAAATAACTGGTACCTCTTAAATAATTACATGTGATGTCGGTCGGGTATCTGCAACAATTGGGGCCTAATTTTTCAATACAAGAGCCAGTAAAAGGATTGAGCATGAGTCCAACACTTTTCAGTGGATGGGAATAAAAATGATGTATAGTCATCTTCATACATGTCCAGCACTAGGTGCAGAGTGAAAAATCATATTATCCATACCCATGTCTTCATGTCTTCATTTTGCCTCTTATAGCACATGAGAAATTTTACTCCTTTGTAAATAATAACATTAAAGTATGTAATTTTAAAGTGAAATTTATGGCTTAACTTAACGTACTTCCCCTGGGTTTTGACCTGGGAAATTCTGCTGTTAGGGGTAGGCTGCAGCAATTTTACCTTAAATGTTCACGTACGTTATCAAGAAAATAGAGAATTTCTCCCCAAATGAGAGGGGTTATAGCCCTCCAGTCTACGTCCCGTACGCCTCTGTGTGTGATTTCTTGTTTTACTACAGATAAGGCTCTATGTTCATGTAAGTTTCTTTTGGTAGTAGATAAATATGTATAAAAACATATGATCTAGAATTCATGGTTCTGGGGAGATAAGTGTCCCTCAGTCCACCTACATGGGGCCCCTTGGTGTAAATATGGGTTTTGCTGTGTTCGTTCGGGGGGGGGGGACCTTACTATCTACGTTTTCATCGCTGGTACAGGATTTATGTTTCTACAGATAGTTATTATCATTTGAACCCCCCAAAATCACCAAGCCTTAGTAAGTGTGCTTCAGACCCTCTAACAGAATTGAGATTTCATCCAGATTTTTCTTTTTCTAGCCACAGTAACATGACTTATATCGTGTGGATGCAGCACTGCAAACCTACCGTTCTTTCCGTTAACTTAGATTCTTTCTTTTGGTAAGTTTGCATCTGAGCTAATGGTGTTCTATTTCAAATGAGGATAAAATCATTCACACAAATTGTAACAGATAAAGACGTGAAGGTAACTTGGAAAGTTAAAAAAATTACAACTACGTAAATGTAAGTTGTGTAAATTATCCTTCTCAGCTATACTTTTACGAGTCAAACTGCGATATATATTTTCAATTTTTAACAACCATTTTCACACATATTTCAAGATATTTGCTTTGCTACTTCGGTACCTGATCTTAAGATGAGACAACGATAGTTATGTCATCAGTACAGATTACTCAGTACAAACAGAGCAAAGTCCGATGCAAGGTGCACCAGCGTTCCTTTTGTACCTTCTGAGTAGTGCAGCAAATGTGTTGCGTTGCATTTCAAAACCATGTTTTTCTGCATCCTGCAAGTAGTATGGCGTGGCATTTGGCGTGTGTATCGTTGTTACTACTTTGGGAGAAAAAATAATTGCAGTATCAATTTTGTTTAACCGAGTAGCTTATGAGGAAGGTAAGTGACATCATAAGTTTTTATTGTTATATGTAATAAACTACGGTTTTTGCCTAGTGGGGAATCGTAAAACAGCCCACAAACGGTTTTAACTAGACTTTCTTGTCGCACTGTAGTCATTCACAAGCTCGGTAAGGAGTGATGACTGTGTACTAGGTCAATTCAACAAATTTAAACTACACGCTTATATCGTCGTGCTCCAAAAAGGGAAAAGACCCCAGGTATATTTAAAAACTAAATAGCCTCCTACACTTTAAGAGAAAACGATTAGAAAACTCAACGAAAATATGCCTTCGAAATTATGTTCCATGCCAAAATCTCCATGTCGACTTATTTCTTTATAAAAGTTAAATTTTCCACCAAAATGCGACTAAGGAAACATTGTTTCTGGAATCAGAGGGCCTGCATGCATGCATGCCTGCATGCATGGATTTTCACTGCGCAGTATATATATATATATGTAGCTCACTTTGTATGAGATAATAGTAAAGCATGTTACACTCATTATATTAACTTGATATATATCATTTTCAATACAGACAAACATTTGAAATGTGCGTACTTGTAGATCTAAGGGTGTGTTATAAGGAGAAAATTTTTATTTCTGATGATGCCTAACTGCAATATGGTTGACCCAAACAAATGACTTATTTTTTATTTCTAATACTGGTTTTGACATAAAGATACGGTAGACTGTTGCCATATAACTAACTTGCCCATAGCAAAAACTATGGCTTTTAAGGAAACAAATACGAGGAATAATGATGTAATTCCATTGTTTCATGTGAGGTCAGGGTCTGCTCAAGGGTGAGTTTGATAGGCACAGTGGTATGCCTAGGATAGTTGACCCTTGCTTCTTTGAGCAAAAGTTCAAGTGGTGTGGGTGTCCTCCTCCCGTTCAAGAAAATTCCGGTCATGTAAGGTAGTTAAGATGGAAAATGGTTCTATCTTGGGCAAAGTTTCCAATTGATTATGTTGTACAATTTTCATTATTTGGTGATATTTGGGCTGCGACTTAGCACCCGTTCAAAACCTGTGGCTGAGAGAGGCATTATTTTCTCAGTGGAAGCTGTGGGTTAATATAAAACTGAAACACTTGCGTGTTGCTTTTAACTTAAATTTAAATAACACCACAGGGGATTACACCGAGAACGTCGCAAAAATCAAACTTTTTTGTCTTTGAAACTGAAGAAAACATTCCATGGATTTAGCAAGTAAGCATGTGTTATGAGTAATATACTTCTCTTCATCGATATCAGGCTACAAGTACTGCTCATTATGTACGATCACTAAAGTTACCTTATTACCATTGGAGCGAGCGTTGGGTTTGATTTGCACTTCTAGTTGTCGGAAAAAGTTAGCCCCAGAGCCCTTAATTACATCATCTTATAAATAATGGTCGCCAAGCATGCAGTGTAATTTTGCATTGGAGTTGTTGTAAAATTCAATTCAATTCCAATTTATTTCACAAATGGTTTAAAGAACAGTACATAAACAACATTGATTTACCCAAGAAATTAGCAAAAAATTATTTGAAGGACGCTAAAAACAGGAACCTGTTAATCAGGCTAGTGACCTGAATAAAAGTAAATAAAAGGAACATTCAGAAGGAATACATGTCAAGGAACACATTAGTCAATCATATCTGAGGAAAAGAAAGGTTAATTCAGTTTCACTCCACACTTATTACGGATGTTATATTTCACTCCATTTTAGAAAATGTTTAAGGATTTGGATGATTTACCTTGGGCGGTATATCTAGCCACATGTATCTCAAAAAACCTGCAGCTATTCCGCCATTTGCCCTTCGCGTAAGGGAAGCTCTATCACAGGCCTAGTGTGTGCTTACCCCGATTTCGTGGCACAGTTTACTTTCTCCACCACCCCTCCCTGGAGGTTAGTTAAACCAGTTGTTGACATAAGTTTGAGGAAGTTTCTGAAGAACTCAACAAATGAACTGGTGTTTCGTACCAACTTAAATGAGCATCTATACCGACGCCTCCAAAGCCACGAACAGGTCTGCAGCTGCGGCGGCAAGCCGGGACGCATCCCATCAAGTCAGACTACCAGATGATACATCAATATTTACTGCCGAACTCCAGGCATTTAATATGGCATTTGATTTGATTGAAAGCTCTGATAATCACCAGTTCATTGTTTTCACAGACTCTATCAAGCCTTTTAGCACTTAAAGGCTATGAGCAAAAACACCACTCTGTTTCAGCTCTTTGTGAAGCTTACTCAAACTTGGTGAGACTACAGAAATCAGTTGTGCTATCGTGGGTCTCGAGTCACGTGGGCATACGTGGGAATGAAAAGGTCGGCACACTTGCCAAAGAAGCCCTTCAGATGGACGTCACCAACTGCTACTAACCTGAAACTGATTACCGTCCTATGATCAATTCCTATGGATTATCGAAATGGCATTTCTTCAAATTGTACCAGATAAAACCAACGGTCGGGACTGTGGGTACAGCAGCCTCCAGTAAGCGGAGATGATTTAGTTCTGACTAGGGCTCGCATCGGCCACACTTAACTTACCCACGCCTATTTACTCCACGGGGATGAGAGACCATACTGTATCTCCTTTGATTGTTCTATCACCGTCAGTCACATTCTCGTTGACTGTTATGAATATTCCCATATTCGTCAGAAGTACTACACTGTGCCAATCCTGAAGACGTTATTTGATCACACAGACCCTTCTCTCATTTTTGGCTTTCTCAAGGAAAGTGACCTGTATAGAAATTGTTGACAACACACCCGCATTTGCATTTTCAAGACATCTTAGTTGAATTTTACCCCATCGTTACCTTTTTAAGTTGATTTTTATCGCTTTATTCTTGATGACACTATATAACACATTCGTGCTGGTGTGTCGTTAAACCCATCTACCTAACTAACAAATCGGGCGGTATGTCTTGCCGTAAACGATAACAACAATTATTCAATAACAATCAGCCATGTGGTGTATTATGATGAGACACTGTAAATTACAACCCGTTAAATAACGCGAATACTTCTGAGACAATTTAAAGAGGGTTAAGCGGGGTATAATTAAATTTTGAAAGATTTGCAAAAAATTTTGAAGGGTTTGAAAAAACGTGTAATAGGAAATGATTGAATCAGCTTTTCAATCAGTCAAAAACACCTCAACATACCTTCTGCTGAAGGCTAGTGATTATAAATCATTTTTATTAATTTTTAGAGAAAACAGGAAGTCGATATACCCACCCCGCCAACACGTGCCACTGTAGCTAGATTAGATAGTCTAAACAACATTCTTCATTCAGAGACTTTTTAGCTGTACGTGATAATGCACTCTCGTAGACTGGTGGCAGGGTCAAAATGCTCACCTTAGCATGCTCCTGAGTAGACAAAACAAATCATTTAGGGACAGAAATAGACTGATCCAGGGGTCCGTCTCCAGCCTTTGATGAGTTTCCAAGGGCAGTTCAAGACAAATTAAAATACATTTGATGATTGTGCACTAACAAGACCATAAATATAACAATTGGACACTTTTTTTATCATAAAGCCTGACCAATTTTAGTTGGTATGATGAGGCATGGGGATCATTGAGGAGGTTAGATCAATAATGACAGAGTTTGCATGAGGCTTTGGAACAATAATATCGTAAACTGTCCAAAAGCCATATTTTAACACGTATACTAAGTTGCTACGAGTTGCTACGGATGTGCGCAAAGGGCACTGAAGAAGAAAGCCTTTAAAAATGTAAAAGGCAATTTAATAATTATTCAAAGTCTAATACACTTCATCGTAAGCTTTTTCGAATACATCAAAGTGCCTTATACAGCTATGTATATTGTTGGACAGGTGCCATATTGATGAGAAGGAAAGTGGTGTAAGAGAAGGCAAGTGCTGATGAAACTAAAAAAGTAATGTTTTTTTTGTTGTTGTTGGGGGGATAAGACTTCAAAATCTAGTTTTAAGCGTCACCCCCTTCTTCTGCTACTCATATTCATGCTGCTCACCTGATATATACCTTTTCTGGTCAGGTGATGTCACGTAAAATCCATATGAATACAATCATAGATTAAATCTGTTCAGATAAAACTTTTATCTTGCCAAGATCACATCTACGTCAGATAAAATTTTGCTCGACACATATATGGCCAGATATAAGATCCATGTCTGGGTTCCGAATTTATATCTGTCTAAGCATTATCTAATGCAACTACATACGCCAAATATACAAGTATACATCCGGCCAAATATGGATTATAAGTTTAGAAATGCCACGTTGTAGCGCTTGTATCATCAGTCTGAATGTACTGATATTTCTTGCTGTTGTATTTTTTACTATGGAAAGAATAACATGGAGAAAGTGGAATCTCACGGAGAGGCTCGTTCAAAAGAAAAAATGCAGTCGACTGAACACGACTCTGAAGGTAATATTTTTGTCTTAGCTCTCCCCACCAAACTCGTATTTCTCCTGTTTCAAGGAACATTAAAAAAGATTTCACGTTGAATAGCTTTGTACCTGATGTAATTCGGCACGTAACTGTGGTCTGCCACGTAAACTGTAGGCCTGTTCTGTGATGTATTAAAGAGTTGAGGAATTACTACATGAACCTACGATAATTCAATTAAAACTGCAGTAAATATTTACTCAGCAATTTAACTTGTCGTTACTTTTGATAATTTCTACATGAACATACAAGACGAAAAAAATTTTTTAAGTTAAACTGCAGTAAATATATACCCAGCAACCTAAGTTGTAGTTACTTTGGAAATAAGCTAGAAATAATTTGTTTTTACAGGCTTTGGCCAATTTCTAATTGGTATCAAAAATGTACTCACAACTGAGAACATACGAATGTTAACGACCGCAATGGACTTCAAATCAGCGGAACGTGACAAAGTTGAAACAAGTGAGGATCCCGGTAATGTGTTCGTGCATTCACTGAAAGAAAAGGGAATAATTAAAAAAACAAATATATCAGTCCTCACAGAGAAACTCATGTCCTGTGGTCTTAATGGTGTTGCTGATGACGTAACCAAGTCATTTACGAGATATCAATCTGGTGTGAAACCCCAGCGAAGCAAGTCACATGATTATGAAGGTAAGAAATTTTCTCTCCTGTGATATGCTCACTCCTACGGGACATGGGACATTATTATGAGGTGTTTGGACCTTTATAAAGCACACTCTCGCTAATCGTTTGTGATAGACCTAAATGAGTCGGACAGGCCCTATTTTTGACTTTATTAGTGAAACGCAGCTGAAATACTTGACCTAATCTCTTTTCCGACGATACCTTTATTCTCCTTATGCTACATAGCAAAACAAGCCCAAGAAGAATGTGTACCGTGTACGTACGTATACATGTAATAGATGTTAATCGAGGACATGAGCGTTTTCCCGAGTTAAGTGTGGATATGCCTACAAGTTGGGACATCTCCATCTCTAATTGCCAAATGCAACTTTTGCCATGGAACTGGATTTTGCCCCTTCCAAAATGTGACCCATTAATTTTGAAGCATTTCTGAGGTCTTTTGTTGTACGCGTCATCAGAAAACACGACGTGCGTTTCTAGTTGTGTGTGTGTTCGTGTAATAGGTGTAAAACGAGGACATGAGCTTTTCCCTAGTTAAGTGTGGATACACATTTAAGTGGGATTATCCCCATTTTCACTGTTAAGAACACTTATCCCCGATTGACCTTTACAACATGTCTGTGAGTATGTGTATATGTGTGTGTACGTTGTTAACAAACTGTTAAGCACAATATGGTGAAAATTTGTTAAAATGCCATATATCTTACATTTAATGTTAGTTGGTGAATGTTTGACATGCTCCTGCATGTTTCAAGGATTATCACTTGCAACCGTAGTTTTCTTCTTCTTCCTTAATAATTCATTAATGTGCTTCTACAAGCTTCTTCTGAAACTTTATAAATCTAACGTACAGTTCCAGACCCTTTTCCCGAATATTATAGAGACCACCCTGTTATATTTTACTTGGCTCATATCTTAAACTCTTTCAATTTTACAAAACTTGCTCATTGACAAGTTTGAGTTCCCGTAGAACCCCAGTCCTTCCGCATAAAAACTTGAAAACCTTTTCCTCCTGTGTAGTAGTCATACGGTGTTGCCCCTCAAAACACATACACTTTCAGTGAGCAACATTTCAGAATCATAGCATTTGTGTGAAATTAAAAGTAAAGTAATATGACACATACTTCAGATACGAATTATACACAAGCTCCATTATTTAAATGCATCATTGCACTTTAGACAAAGCGTCGACGTGGATAATTAGGCGATTGATATGCCTCTTTTTAGGACACTTGTAGCTGATGGTCTGCAGTACATACAGAAAAGTGTAACGTATTTGTTGGTTTGATCGCAACGAACTTAATATCAAGTTCATTCGAAACGTGTGAATTAACAATTAGTAGCCTAGAGAGTCGTTCAACAAAATTAGTTTCAGATGAAAAAAGAATGTTTGTGTCAATATTCTGGATGTGGCAGGTTCGATTTCAAATATTTTAGAATATCTGTTTGTTCTATTTTAACCAGCAGAAAAGAAATCTACCTTCATACAGCAGCTGAGGAACAAGTACAAAACGTTGTGTGGATCACTTCAACCTGTTCCTTTCTTACGTGACAGATATAACATTTCAGAACTTTTCATTCAAAGTGAGATTAGAGTCTTAAAAGGAAAACAAGACGGTATAAATTGCAGTGGACAGTGGATACCATTAAAAAATTACAAGGCCATTTTTACCAACCCTCTAGTCAGATCAAAACGAAGCATCATAGATGGAGAACCAGGTGTCGGAAAATCAACACTTGGCCTACAGATTACGAATGACTGGTGCCAAGAAAAGCCACCTCTTAATGACTTTGAGATACTTATTCACCTCCAGCTCAGGCATTTTAAAAACGTGCCGAACATCTTTGCAGGAATCAAAAAGTTTCTCTTACCAAAAGACTCTTCACTAACAAAAAATGACATCAAAATTATTCTTGACAATTCATCAACACTTATTTGGCTGGATGGATACGATGAGTATCCCGATAGACGTAAGGAAGAAGAAACTGACATCGATCACATCATCAGGGGTGACATGTTTCAAGAACATGAAGTTGCGCTAACTACGAGGACGTCGTGTTTACCTCCAGATTGTCCACCTGACACATCTCGGATAAGAGTAATTGGCTTCGACGACACTGCTAGAAATATTTACATTCAGAATGTAGTGGGTCGTGGTAACCCGCTAACGGCTGGAAGAATAAGTGAGTTTTTCAGTAAGAACCCAGTCCCAGCTGACCTCTATATATTACCTCTTTTCTTCGTAATGATATCTCACATGGTACACGAGAGAAAGGCATTCCAAAGCTTAGACACTGTCACAGAAGTTTTTCGTCGTGTGTTTGAATGTTTGTTAAGTCATGAACAAATCAAAGAAACTGCGGCCGGTAAAAAAGGAAGAAAACGACTTGTTAAAGACCATAGTAAGTTGGACAAGATAGCTTTTGAAGGACTGAGTGGTGATTGTCAAAAAATAACTTGGAGCAGAAATGAACTCCGTGTCAAAATCGGAGGGGAGCTTTACGATGAATACGTTCGAGTGGGTATTTTCATAGAAGAAGAGTTTTTCGACGATGAAGCTATTGACTATATAACAGAAACTAGATTTTGTCATAAGCTGTTCCTCGAGTGGTACGCTGCGCATTATTTGGCGAAAGAAGCTGCACTGAAAGACATGGAGTTTGAAGAATGGCCCACCACCAAGTTTGGACATTGGTTCGGAGTCCGATTTCGAATGGCAAACAAATTACAGCATCAAGATGTTGCTAGCAGTAGAGCCTGCAAGCTGAAAAATGTTGATCCATTTAAAGAGCAATATGTGTATCGATTTGCATGTGGCTTGAACCCTGATGCTGCTAAAAAGATTATTGAACACTTAGGACAGAATGAAAACTTCGACAAATGCATTCTATTGTGTATTCCAGAATGCGGTGGCTCTTTTGAAGGGATTCTCCATACTGTTAACGGGATCTGTTCACGATATATTCGTATTGAAAATGGACACAGCTTCTTACTAAAAAAATCGACGATAAAACTTCTCGAAACCGCCTCCATGCAAAAGGTATAGCCACAAAGTTCCCCCAAAATTAAAAAAGGAAAGAAAAACACTTTCTGAAGTACTAAAATATTTCATCAGGTGACGAGACACCCGGAAAGACGATTCATTATAGACGCTTCGTTTATTTCTTCATTCATTATTTCATTAATTATGGCAACTTTCAGTAATCTAACAGTTTCAGGTATATAGTTCAAAACAAACTTGGTAAGGAACACGTAAGGATGCTTTGAAGCACAATGAAACATATATATTTCACCGCTTTTTTTACGCACTTTGCCTACGTCATGTTTGCAATAATTGTCAAGCCCACATGTTGAAAAAACTGCACGAATTAAAGATGTCCCTGCAAAAAGCTGGAAGCAAAGACGCTTTGCGGCCGAGAAAACCATGCCGCAGCTAGAAATTTTTGTCCCAGTTCTAGATTAAAGAGACCGGCTATAAACTCCATTATTTACTGTCAAATCACGAAAATACTGATGGCTGTCCAATCTGCGAATATTGGACGAGATTTTTCGACTTGCATGCAAGCTTTTATCAAAGAACTACGATCCTACCACATATAACTATAAAGGTACGGTTAAGTACGGGACGAAAGCCGGCAATTCCGCGTGCTTTCAGATTTACGTTACTGTGCAGCATATACACCAGGGGTGCTCAACCTTTTTTGACCCAAGATCTGTTTTTCAAGTAGCCAACCTCCCGAGATCTACCAGTCCAATGTCAACTTCGCAAACCCATACACATCATTTCCAGCCTGCAGTAGCTAACCTCATAAACTTTGTCTTGTTGTCACACAACCACTAGAGCAGGCTTCCTCAATTAGTTTTGCTGAAGTGTTACAAGGGTATCTGTGTTCATTTATTGCGCCAAGGCTCTGCTCGTGCAAAATGGTGGATAGTTTTGTCCCGTTTCCCAACCGAAATTTTCCACAAAACTTTCTGATTTTGTTAATGTTCTTGGTTAAGCAACTTCAGAAAACATCTCAAAAAAAGGGGGGGGGGTTGCGTCAGATTGAAATACTACTAAAAAAAGTAATTTACCCTTACCTAGTGGCCTAAGTGGCAATCTTGGAAAAAATCAAAGAACTAATTGTGCACTTTGCACTGACTGTTTGTTTATACTACTGAAAGTAAACTTGATCGTCTTTGTTAGGAATTGACAACCCATTTTGATTTAATGTCATATGTACAGTAAAGTAAACCCAGCTCAGAACGCAGCACACGATAAGATAAAAATCAACACGCCGCATGCTTCGCCCAATGGAAAGTACAGAGCAGTGCCCATGGTATGATTGACAGGCATGGGTATATTTATCTCACTGAAGAAACCCGGGAGGCTACAGCTAGAAGGCGTAGCTAAATATCGTAGTGAATGTGTACCAGTAGTCTGATACTCTTAATGTGTGCCAATAGCGTCAGCTAGGTTCTTAATTTATTATAACAAAACAAAACATACAGTTACATTCATTCATTTTTTTCCTACACCCCCGGAGTCGACTTGGGATCAGTCCTCGGTCTACTAGTAGATCACGATCGACTGGTTGGGCACTCCTGGTATACACCAGTTGTATCATGGTAGATGCATAGGGATTTGCGTACGTACGCACGACGCAGAATCCCATGACGTTCAAGTTCCTGGTTTTCTACAACCCTGCAAAAGCGGTATATCGGCCGGGCTGTTAAAGTTGTAGTACAGTATCAATACGTACCGTAGACATCAGGGCCTTTTTTAAGAATGTTTTTACTGGGGGCCATGTTACGAAAGGGATCAATTTTTGGGGCTGCGCGCGAAACCATTCGTAAAGCGCGAGGTCAGCGGGTGGAGTCCAGGGGCAAAGCCCCTATGGGGGTCCAGGGGGCGAAGCCCCTTGAAGCTCTGAGGTTAAAGCATATTTCTAAGTGAAAAATAATACAGTCTGAGGATAGATATATTTTGGTCCATCATAGTGCAGCCATCAAATGCAAAAATTCTCAATAATTTTAGTGTATAAGGTTAAAGTGGTGAAAGTTGTGTACTACGAAACATTGTCAATTCAAGTATTTCTAATTGTTACTTAAGACATAAGTTGGGTGTGGTCGCTGCAACGTATCCACATACATGAAACAAGAAGTAAACATGTATGCAAACGCCATGCACATGGTTGGCACGAAGGTGAAAGTACATGTAATGCATTCCGCAATTTACTTGTATGCCATTTAATCGTAAGGGAGAGTTTGGCTAGTTGTGACAATTTTCATATCTTGGGCTATAAGTAGCGTACTTAAAAAGAAGATATGCAAATCATTTCCTCTCATCAGGAAGTGCTTTTAGCAAAGAATCAGTAAGCTCAAAGACTTACTGGTTCAGTTAGTTGTCAAACGACGACAATACACCGCAAAAAGGTCTAAGTTGATTACTTCGTGACAATTGCTAATTTCCGCTTTCCACTTGTTTTCTGGCAGGCACAACGCACAACATTTCTCAAATATTTTGCTTCCTACAGAATATCTTTTTGGGACCAAGGTCTTTCAGTGCATAAAATACTATTTGTCCCTCTTATGCAGTGGTATATTAGTACAATTTCTATATGTGTAGCAAGATTATTTCAGCAATTGATCAGTTTTATTTCTCTGAGCGTCATCTTTTCGATTATTTTCCAGGTTCCCATTTCCAGCTTGTTTTTGTATAAGTGCCTCGACAAAAGTTTCCTATCTACAGGAAACTTCCGCCTGAAGGAATCAAACCTTACCTTGCCAAATGTTATGCCTACACTGACAGTACTATGGATATGGGAGAATGGCATGGAGATTACAGAGGACGAGATTGACGGCATCTTTAAGTACATGTCAAATTGTCCTGGCTTCAAGCAATTGTAGTAAGTGAAGTAATGCAATTAGCACTTATGTACGGTAATCAATGAACTGTAACTTTCCCGAGGTTCCATGGACCATGATTGATTTCTTTCATAACGGAAAGCTAGATAAATTTTTCCTTTGTGGAGAGATGAGATGTTTTTAGGTGCCGCTTCCAACGCAGTCTATCAGCAACATGTCTTATCTATCAATGGAATAATCCAAGCTCAGGAAGAAAGCAGTTATGGGTCTTAAGATACGGATTTTAGGCACGGAGATTAAGATACTAGGCTTATTTGCTTCACTTTTGGCCTGGCTCAAACTTGAACTTCTTTCACGTAGATACTCCAGGGAAGGAACAGCCCAAGTCTTTGTACTTTCCAAACAATACATGGATGAATTCATCTGTGTGCAAACAATGATAATCAGTACCCAGATTGTTTCGCTCAGAAGGGAAGAGAGTTGCATGGAAATGATTGTAGGACTAGGCCAGATGGATCAATGTATCAAAAGCTTTAAATTTGATTCCTTGCAGAATGCGAAAGAAATCTATGACATCACGCTGGCGAGTGTGTATGCGTGTGTACATGTCAGGGTGTACAACTGGTGACATTGAAAAATAAACATCAATAGGTCCGCGGTTGTACAACAATTTGCCATCGGTTGACAAAAATCACAAGGTTATGGATAGCACAACGTAACATATCATTGGTTGCGCACTGAACAAAGACTAACAAGACTGTGTGGGTAAGGGTGTTTGTATGTATGTATGTATGTATGTATGTATGTATGTATGTATGTATGTATGTATGTGTGTATGTATGTGTGTAATGTATGTTTGTACATTTGTGTCGCTTGGCTTGTAAACACAGTATCTCAAGGGTTAGTTCCAAGCTATTTCAAGATAGCAACGATGGATACTTCTGATACTTAGGGAATAGAATTAACATATATATTGTTTTCTAGTCAAGTGGGGTCACCACAGGTAATAAGCCGAAAACACGATTTATCTAGATAGAAAGTATAGATGCTTTTCACACCTGGTATGTGGATGCATTATAGTCTGAATATGGATCATTTTCTCTTCGGTAGGGGTCAAAGGATTCGGCTCAGTTTCACAAAACTTTATTTCAGACTCAATCCATTTGAGATATTAAAAAGATAATTTTACAGAATATGACAAAAATAGGAAGAGACAAGAGACTTGGAAAAGCTCATAGGAGTAATCACCGCGAAAAATTAGAACAAATACAAGAAAAAATGAACAAGGTTGACAAAACAATTAACTGTAAATAATCAAAAAATAAAGTAACCTATGTATCATTGCTGTTCATAAATTAGATATTCTTTAAGCTTACTTTTAAAAGTATTCGATTGCATAAAGTTTCCTTTATTATCAGGAGAGAGTTCCAAACTTTGGCGCCTATGTACCTAATACTGAGTTGGGAAGACTTGAGTCTAAAAACGGGACAGAAGTATTCCTCGAGCAGCATGTATGATATTGAAGAGTTTCACTACAGAAGTGTAAAAACCTGTTGAAGGTAATAGGGCAAACGCTATAAACTCAGTTAAACATCAACATGCCTGTGGAATTACGATTGAGATTGTAAATAGAAAGAGTTTTTAACTTACCAAATACATTAGCGGTACGATGGAGACCCCGCATTTTGAAAATAATACGTATACATAACATCTGAAGAATAAAGAGTGGCTGGATCCTAATCGGTAGAGCACCGCTCGAGACAAACTTACAAAAAGATAAGTTAGGGAGGATCAGTGTGTTATGCAACATGAGGAGAATATGTCTAGGTAAGAGATGACGGAGATGGCTAAGAATACCGACACTTTATTGCTGATGTAAAGAATATGATTTTTCCAAGAGAGATGTTGGTCAATTACAATTCCAAGGAACTAAGATTTACTTGAAAACCTACCTTTAACGCCACAGGGCTCTTTATGATCGAGAATAGCAGGAAATGGTTTAGAGGGGGATCTAAAAATTACAGAAGCGGTCTTCTTGATATTAAGTTATAACCTGTTAACCCAAAACCAATTGCGTACATTCACAAATTCATTCTGAACAGTTTTACTAACATAACTACGTCAGGATTTGAAACGAACAGATTTATGTCATCAGCATATGAAATTATGTGAAGTTTGTTACTGGCTTTACACAGATTATTAATATAAACAGATGAAGAGAAGCGGGCCTAGAATCGAACCTTGGGGACTAAACAGGGGATAGGCTTGGGATTAGAATTAACATTGTTGATTGTAACAAAATGATGTCTCTTAGAATTGTAATTTGTATTTCAGCTGAGAGCCCTACCTCTGATTTCATACTATTGAACTTTACATGGTAAAATTGTATGATCAAGCATGTCAAATGTCTTTGAGAGGTCAAAAAATTGTCAGACTAGAGACATAGTGCTTTTACTCAAAGGCATTAATTACAATATCAGAGAAATGAATAAGGGAATGAGATGTACAGCGACCAGGAAGAAAACCCGAACTGATAGTCATAAATACAACTGTGGTCAATGAAAAACTTTTTCAAGTATGTTAGAGAAACAAGGTAAGACAGAGATCGGTCTATAATCACTTACATCTTTACTATCACCGTTTTTAAAAACTGGGACTACACAAGCAGCTTTAAGAACCTCCGGAACCGTGCCTTACTCAAGAGAAAGATTAAACACAAAAGGAAGAGGATCACAGATATAGGGAGCAACATGTTTTACCACTTTAGGAGAAATGCCTTCTGACCCAGCTGCAGAAAATTTGGAGACAAGGCCATTGTCAAGATACCATCATTTGTTGTGGGAGTTTTAAATAATGAGTCAGCAACAGGTGACTCAAGGTAGGAATCAGATGTATGACCGCTATCAGTGGGTATATTTTTTTCTGGGTAGTAGGCACAGCACAAGTAAAATAGTCATTGACGATATTACTGACTTAATTAGGAACATGGTGAGTGATTTGTTCTATTGACTTATCACTACAAAGACCCTTCAGGAGGCAATTTATAGCACTCCAAGTACTTACATTGTTTCCGTAACTGCCGAATAGTGTTTTGTATAATTATTCATTTTAGCACAACCAATAACAGAGGTCAGACGATTTCGAAAACGATCATAGTCATTAAGATTTTGAGAAGTACGTATCCTTAAATACTTCTTGTACGAACGTTGCTTAGTTTTACATTCCTTTAAGAAACCTGGTGATACTCATTCATTAAAATTACCCTTCGGCCTTATTCTATTTGAAACAAGAGGCATGAAGTTATAAAGATGATGAACAAAAATGTCATTAAACTTATTAAAAGTTGTGTTTGCATCATTACACTGGTAAACATCAGTCCAGGTAGAGCATTTTGAAAACGGTTTTAAGTTGCAGAAGTGATCTTCCTGCTATATGTAATAGGTGTCTTGTAATTAGCATGAGTTACGTTCATTCCCATACAGTACAAATTACAAAGTGCTAAGAAATATCATCCGGGATTACACCAGAGAGATGTGATTTTGATAGTGTTGATTAATATTACACCTAGGAGAGTTGCTTAAATGGAAGTGACCCTAGTTGGCAAAGTATGAAGGGGACGGAAACAATAGGATTGCACCAGATTTAAAACCTCACTGCATTTTTGATCAGTATGATCTAACAAATTGCAATTAAAATCACCCATTAAAAACATTCTAGAGTCTGTCTGCCCACAGTAACAAGAAAATATCTGACATTAAGTCAACAGCATGACCTGTAACTCTCTTAGGACAGTTAATAATTCCAATAAGCATAGATACATTTAGTGAAATAATTTCAGTGAAGAATGACTCAAACACACCTTCGACAAAAGTGCTAAGGTCAGGGCGGAGTTTTTACGTAAGTGATGAATTTACGTTAAGAGCAATAACGCCACCACGATCATGCCTGGATGCTTTTTTTCTACACTAATACCGAAAATATGATACAAAGAAGATGAATTATCAGCTTCATTAATCCAAGTCTCTGTTACACCGATATCTGAAAATTTATGATGTACTGAAAGCAAAGAGAGATTCAAGTTATTGAAATACTATTCAAAGCTCTAGAATGATAAAGGGTCAGTTTTTTATTCCAATAACTGACCGAAATATCAGTAAAAAAAGTCATATCCGTAGATCTCATATTTCTTAAACTGAGAATTTTGATAAAAATGAATGTCAGGACCAATTGGTGACAATTTAGGATTAGCGTCAGTCGAGTTTAAATTATCATTTACTTGAGGACTGCTTACAGTTTAATGGTTATCTGAGGTCACGGGATGTAATGGTAAGGACGCCTTAAAACCGCTTGTTAACACGATATTTCAAGATAGCAATGGTGGAACCCTCTCATATTTGGTATATAAATTAATTACATTGACAAAAAGAACCCTACTATTTTAACAATGAAGGTCAGAGGTCATTTGAGGTTATCAGGGGTCAAAACCCGAAAACAGTAATAAACCACGATAATTCAAAAGAAGGATAGAGAGATACTTTTCATACTTGGTATATAAACTTGTTTCATGTCTACATTATTTCTGCTAAATAAGGTAATATAAAGTGTGTCTGGAGGAGCATATAATAAGTATAAAGGTGTTAATATTCTTATTTATTTATTTTATTATTTGTTATGTTCTTATAATTCTTATATATTTTTATTTAAAATGTGGTCGTTTATATTGTTTGAACGGTTTTGAAAGTTCACTATGTTACAATATCCATGAAAAATGAAGGAATAGAAATTCTAGTCTAGTTTTATTTAAGAGGCGTTAACAGTGGCAAAAACAAAGATGATCGATGAAGTACTTTAGTAAACTTAGTAATTTAGTAAACTATTCATAATTATTTTGTTTTTTCTTTGTTTTCTAGTTTCTATCATTGTATGCTTCCACGTTACATCACAGTAAATCAATATTTGTCTGTTCTTAAATCAAGAGACGTTAAAGGTAAAGTATATACAGTCGATTCAGTTTTATATGTTTACAATTGAGAGGTTATCTACACATGAAAATAACGTTGACTGCCATGTTTACATACCCCTAGAAAATGTAAGTGAAAGGGTTTTATGGTTTTAGTGCCTTGTCGAAGAAGAAGGGAATATGTGCAATCAACCTGCGAGTATATGGTGTGTGAGTGTGTGTTTGTATGTATAGATTCGTTTTTAAACATGATGTGCCAAGATAGCAATGATGAATTCTTCTTTAACCTTGTAAATAGAATAATTATATCAAGAGGAAGAGCTCTAATGTTTTTTAGTAGCGGTGAGAGGTGATGTGAGGTGATTAGAGGCCATAAGCTGAAAACGTTATAAACATGATAACGCTAAGTAGGAAGCTTGGATACCTTTCATACCTGGCATTTAATGCCTTATAGTTAAATTTTGGACCATTTCTTTTCGTTAGAGGTTAAATGTTATCCAAAGTCAAGGGGTATGATGGTTCAGAATTCTTAAGGATAAATCTTAGCGGTGTCGAAGGGAATGAAATTTTGAACCAAACAGTACACATTTCCAGTTTTGGACAGAATTATTAGTCAATCTGAAGTTTTCTGTGAAGTGTTCTGCTTTGCTCAAACTTTCATTCTCCTCAACACCGCAAACATGCAGAAGTAAGCTTTATCTTTAAATTTAATTTACATTTCAACGGGCTCAATAGGGACCGGGAACCGCTCAACCATTTCACCTTCTACAATTCGGATTCTTGAACGATTGATGTTTGTTTGCTTGTTTTTTTGTTGTTTTTTCTGTTCAGTATACCCAGATAGTACACAGCGTTGGTGCTATGTTGGGCCAATGTTGACAACCGTTGGCAGCAGTTAGTATTATGTTGTATAGGCAACTAAAGGCAGGCCAACATTTCACCAATCTTATGCTGCCAACAATTGGAAATCACATGTATTACCAACATTTGATTACCATTTATGGGTCAATTGTAGGGTATCATACATTTAACCAACATTACACCACCTTCAAGTAGGCAACTTTTTGATGCGCTGTATTAAACCTTAATGGAACCACTTTTATGAAACCAAACTTTGATCAAAATGTTTTCAACCAATCAAAATAAATATTCAGCCAACCGTCGGGCATTACTTAACAAACCAACTTTGAGACAGTTTTAAGTGACCATCTGTTGGGCATCATATATTGAACCAGTACTGGACCAACATCTAATAACTATTGAAATTTCTGTAGGCGGTTGACAGTAATACCGTAATAAAATAGTAAAAGAGACTTTATGTACTGACCTGTCAAAACAGTAAATCGCAGTTCAAAATTCATCAACTGGTACCTATCTGTATTATTATAGTATAATGTTAAATATAAAACAGCAACAGCGTATGTGGATTGAAAGCTGTTCGAATCAGAGTTGTAATTATGTCACTATTTACTCTGTAAGCCAAGTCAACTACAGCGATTTTAGTGACTAAGGTCGAGTCATGTCATTGACTCGAGTCTCCGTGTTATTTGAAAAGGGGAAACTTTCCAGAATTTTTCAAGCCGGGTGGTATTGCAATGTTTTTA
The DNA here is from genome assembly GCA_009936505.3 of Holothuria glaberrima. Classification (NCBI taxonomy): domain Eukaryota; kingdom Metazoa; phylum Echinodermata; class Holothuroidea; order Aspidochirotida; family Holothuriidae; genus Holothuria; species Holothuria glaberrima. The sequence goes on along the minus strand of WURT03468320.1, from coordinate 1,375 downwards.
CTCGAGTCTAGACTTGATTACAAGTCTGGTGCAGCTTAATAGTTATCCTTCAACTGGCATGGTGTGCTGAATCTGAAGGACACATAACAGTCGGTTTGCATCTTTTGGTTGGTACAGCCCCATCACTAGATTCCTGTTATGGGTAACCAAACGCTGACATTAATCTGTTGGTAAATGGTAAGCGGCCCAACATTGGTCCACTATTGGATCACCAGAAAAATACTTAGCTGATCGCTTTGGTGTCAAACCAATCTCACGATTCTTTTAATAGCACCTATTTCTAAAGTTAGTTTACATTCACAGTGAATATTTTGCAAACCGTTCATTGACACTGTAGGAACTTTCCCTTAGACATTTGAGAAAAATGTTTTAAATGCTGTAAAATTCTATTAGAAGACCAGGTTTATATACCTTTGATCTGCATGTTGCTATTACTAGCTTCTCGGCCTTAACTGGCTACGATCATGTGTAATATCTGTTTTTCAGCCAGTGTAGAATGAGACCACGCATGACAGAACCATGATGTGAAGGTCGTGATGTTGGTGATGTTCTGTTGAAGTTATCCCTTTGTGACGTAGCCTTTTTGGGGAGAACTCCTTCGGGAGAAAATGTTTGGTTTTCGCCCTTCGGGTCTTTGCCAGAGAGTGGAGGGGACTTTGGGAAAAGTAGTTACTATCATGAGCAATGATAGTAGCTTTTGAAATTTGTAGAAGGTAATCTTATCTGAGATATTTCATTATGGGTTCCCATAATAAGCAGTCAATTAGGAAAAGGTTTGGAAAGCGAGGCAACGTATAGTTGGTTCAATGATGTGCCCACCATTGTTTCCACTGTTGGGTATGAAGATTAGTTAAACCTAGCAAATGCCATTGGTCCAATGTTAAAAACGGTCAATGTTTACCAGCTTAACAGTTTGGCAAATGTGTGAGAGCTAACAGTTGACACCAAATATTTACTAACGCTGGTACTAACAGTTGGGGTAACGTATTTGCCAACGTTGGCTCAATGGAAAAACCTTCGATAGGCAAAATGTTGGCCCATTATAAGATTGTTTGCATTCCCATCCCTTTTCCAGTGAGAACCCATCCATTCATATAACAGTAAAACCGCTTGGCCAACCAATTTTCAGACGTTGGCCCAACATTATTGTGCCGTCTGGGTAGGCTTTCCTTTTATTTTCCATATACTCTTGCATGTATGATTCTTGAGTCTATCTTATCTGAAGTAGGTCCCAAGGGGGCCGAAAATTTCCAGGCTTAAATAAATGCTTGTTTTGTACTTCGTATGTAAATTATGACTGTGTGTTTCATTGTCATCTTTTAATCAATTACTTTTTGGAGCATACATGGACACCCCGTTTCTTTATATATATATA
>WURT03468209.1:0-22181 GCA_009936505.3 Holothuria glaberrima | reverse complement strand
CTTCTTTTGCTGATATCTCGAGTAATACATGTCCGATTTGAATGAAAGTTTCACCAAAATGCATAAATTTAGTTCCTTTTTCACGTATGAAAAGTAAATTTTTGCTTGAACCCTTCTTTTAAGTTAGTTTTAACATATTTCCACATGTTTTAAGTTTTCACCAACAAAGAACCGCAATCTGAGAGCTCTCAAACTCGTATGGGCGGAAATTTGATTAAAAGAATCTACTTTTTAGTGAGTTCGCCATTGCCTTCTTTTTCAGTAAATACCCTCATCTGCTCCTTCCTATTTAAATTACAGTCAATAGCCCCCTCCCCTGTTGTATGGAAGGGTGAGCTTTATTATACTTCGATTTTCATTTTTTCAATAACAGTATGGTTACCTAACTTGAGAACAAATAACAATTGTTTTGTTACAATTCAATGATTCTTTATTAATCTTAGTCTCCGCTGCTCATCTACGACCTGATATTAACGTGAATTTAACGGCTAAATATTGTTCCCAGAAAAGAGTAAATTGGGTCATTTGCACAAATAATCAGTTTAATCACATCCGACACTTAAGAAATGTGTTGCCTAATTGTGAAAGCAACTTTACTGAATGTCTTTGATTTAAATTTAAAAAAAAAATGTTTAGCAGGTAAAAGATGAATTTCCATAGAGTGCATCTTTTGTATAATGTTGAGATATTTCACCCACCTCTCCGTCCTTTACATTAGTTTCAGACATGGTGTGTCTGCCCTGGCGTTTAAATTTCTTTCTTGTCAAGCGATTCTTATCTTGTCTCTTGCGAAGTACTTAAATATATTTAAGAAGAGAGAGAAAGATGTAAATTACCTTCGTGTATTTTATCTCCAAGCGCTAACCTTTAGAGTGCAAATGCAAAAAAAGTGCCCCCTGAGTGAATAATTTATTTTATAGTATATTATTGAACTGAGTAAGTCAGTCCGTGTTTGTCTTCTCTTATCGCGTCATTATTTATTGTGTTTTAATTAATTTTGATAAAGATCAGCGGTATTTCGGATAAAAAACGAACATCAAATGTTTTTTTTTTTCAAATGAAATATTATATATTGCATTTATCGAGAGTGTCTTCTACTGGTTAATGTTGTTTAAGAATCCGCATAATTTATACTGATGGTAAGAACTTTGTTCATGTCGCACCTCTATCACTTCCATTTTCAAGGCCGTCGGAAATGGGGGGGGTGGGGGCTGCAGCCCCCCAATTATTTTGCCATGCATACTTTTTTAAATGCAATGAAAACGTCCAAAAAGTGATACACGAAAAATGATAATGAATATCATTATGAAAAATTATACCACCTATCACTCAGTCTATCCGTGTTACTATTAAAACAAATGACGTATCACGTCCGTCATTCAGTCAATAAGGGAAAAAAAATCGATTATGAATGAAGTATTTGAAAATAGCGACTAAATTTGACTTTCTGCGTATTTTTTTTTTTTTTTTGAAATCTAAACGGTCAATGCATGATGAAGTCGCGAAATTTTGTGGTGCTCCGTCTTAAGTTACTGATTGTTCACAGTGGCGTTACTCCTATGGGCCCAGACCGAGCTGAGTAAGGGTCCCGGTCCACTGATGCACAGAAAAAAAGCCAGGCTTAGTAAATTCAAGGTCTAAGAAATTGGGATTGTACCTGCAACATTCCTTGCTTCAGGAATGGGCTTGAGCATTGAGTTCATTGGACATATCATTAACCAAAGAAATGGAATTTTCGCGCGCTCAGCGGGCATGCAGCCTCACCGCATGGCCGTGTTTACTATCAATATCAAATATCTACTCATTATTCAAAGATGAAAGTTCTACAATAACGCCGATTGTCCTTGTGCATTGGAGTCATTACGGAGGAGCAGGGCATTGCAAGAATGCAAAGTAGTGGAATCCAGTGTAAGACCCCCTTTTAATTTGGCTGATGCATTTTGTTAGGAATTAAAAGTGTCTCGGTGCGAACTCTCCCTGCAAATTTTGGTTTGGGGACGATTTTCAATGCAAAATTTCGGCGAGCTTCGCTCGCATTTAACAAGGTACACACTCCATATATTATAACTATTACTGGGGCAATATTACATTTTTGTAACGAAAACACTTCCAAAAAATGTACAATTCCGACCTCTTCAGGGACCCCACATCAGTAGAGAATCTTAGAGCAATATAATGTCATGAGTAGCAGGTACGGTAACATTCGTAGTATGCATTTGTCGTTCCATCTTTTATAACGAGTCACAGCCAATATATCAATAAATAATAATTTCTATGTTTGTAATTAATTGAAAGATTTGCCTAAGATACCTGCATTTTTCACCTATGCCACCTACTTTAACAAGAATTTTTCAAGGAAAGGAATTGTTACCCCTCCACTTTGTCACCACAGCTTTCCTTTACAGTCAACCAAAAGTATAAGAAATCACTTTATCGTGAACGTTTTCTAATGTATGGCCAGTTCGGAAATTTTTCACAGATAGCACCATTTTGCATTGTAAGCCCTTTTTAAATTTACAAAAATTTCTCAAAAAATGCACAAATTTCACTGACCCTCTGCCCAAATATATCAAGGAAAGCCTTCAGCCACTATCTACTATAGTGCCCCCAAATCGCCAACCTCTGGTGACACCAATGGGCATCCTGATAGGGGGCCCTTTGGGTTCAGGAGCCGGGCTCCCAGGCTCATCGTTACGCCGCTGATTATTCATATGATTTATAGTTCCACAGTCTGTAACTAATTTCTCTGTCATTTGAAACATTTTCGATTACGGTGGGGAACGTTATGTTCAAAATAACAATCAATGGGGGACTTCGTTATCAATTTTATCAAAATGTCTCCTAAGAATGTAGGAGATAATTCGTCTCTTAAATTTAGTAGATAGTCTAAGCTGCAATTAAATCGCATTGCCACCTTTTCCAAAGGGATTATCTAATGAGGTGGGGAAATGGGTTCAAAATATCAACCCAACTTGCGACGTCAATTTAGAAATTTTAGTCAGTTTTCTACGAAAGATGGGATAAAATTTGAAACAAAATTTTGGCAACTTAATATAAATGTAAACAAAAAAGATGCTAACATTTTAACTGTTTGGGGCCATTTCCTACAATCTGGGAGGCATTTTTTCAAAACTTTCTTTCATACGCTACGCGCCAGCTCATGGGGGCCCGTAGCGTAACTGCACTCCATCTTTTCAACATGCAAAAGTCAGCCCCCCCCAATCGAAAATACCTTCCGACGGAACGGATTTTTCACATTCCATCCTAAACTACACATTACTTGATACCCACTTTTAAATGATACTGTTTAATTTTCGCAAGTAATAATTACCCAAACTTAAAATAACTCCACAGATTAAGACGAAGAGGAAAACAATTGTTATCCCAACAAATATCATCCAATTATTCTGTCCTCTTGATGCTGCTGTTCCTGTTGGTGTAGTTGGTTCGACTAAAAATAAAATGCAAAGTTGTTTGAATTTAATGTTGAAATTTCATTTGAAAAATTATTGGGTTAAATTGAGGTAGGTAGGCCAAAACCACCAAATTCCACAGCGTATACATTTTATAGGTGATTTTACATCATTTGAATGATGAACTCACAACCTACAAAATACTGAGTGATCTCTATCTGCTATTAAATGAAGCAAAGACGATGGATTCAAATTTTTAGGGAGCTTCTACTTTTGAACTAGGTTATCATTCAAAAATTCGAAAACTAAAACCATAACTCTTATACTCATATCGTTGCTTACCTATTGATATTTTCAAACGCAAATGTTATGTTAAGAAAAAGTTACATCTTACATGAATGCACAAATATAACGCAATATAAAATAATACGGAAATCAAATTGGCTACTATCACTTGTCAAATGCCAACCACCGCGCACTGGATCGTCGGCCCAGACCTTGTCTACAGATCGGTATATAATATACTGTCGACTTAGGATTTGTCATGACAACGCTTATTACAATTAAAGCAAAGTAAAAGCAAACTTTTAATTTTCTAAATGTTCATCAATTCAAGTGAAACTCAGTTTTGGGAAGCAAAGTATTGCAATACTAACCAGGCATAAAAAGTAAGTCAAATTTAGATGACAGATCCAAGTTATTAATTTCTGTTCCAACCACGCGACACTCGGTCGTTATTCTTTTCCTGAAGGTATCTTTTACTCGATATTTTGATGTCAGAGACACATCAAATCTATCACCGTTACTAGTAGTGGTAAGCTGATTGTTGTAAAATTCAATCACGTTTGATGATTGGTCGAAAACATTCTTTAGATCCAATTGCACAGGGGGACGAATTTTCTTCACAACACACGTCAATATTCCCTCGGCTTCTACTTCCAGTACACAATATTGTTCATGATTACATCCTTCTATGACTGGATACCCAGGGACTGGAACAACTTTGTGTTTAAGAAAACGAAAAATCGAGACTGACAACTTCTTTGAAGATTTAGAATATAAGCAAAATTACTTTGTGATGATGAAATGGGTTACCTCAAGGCAAAATACTCTTTGGAACATATGAAGGCATTGCACAGCTCATTGGGGAGGGGTGTCCAAACGTTCCCTCAAAATAATAGAAAGAACGTGTAGAAGTAAGGCATTTATCAGGGAAGAACGTTATACTGGCGACATCATTTTAGATTAATCTTAACGCCGGTATCCTCACCGCTTTGGTTGTGGTGACTTTTGTTAGACCTTTCACCCTTTTTTTTTTTATTAAAAACAATAATTAGACAATAGAAATGTGTTTTGAATGTTTCTTATCGTTATTTGGAAAAAATAACATTACTGAACTTGGAGGGCAGACATAATGAGATTACTTCGCGTATGTATTCGAATCGGGATTTAAGCACCGGTACATGCTACGCTGATAAAGGTAAATATTCCCCATCACATGAAAAATTGGCGTCTGCTTTTTGCCGAATTGTGAAAGCAATTAATGCTGGTGGATTCAACTGGAATCGTTCTCAAGTCCGAGTCCTCAGAAGTCTGAATTTGAGCAGAGTCCGAGTCCACATCAAGGAGTGGTAATCGAAAGGTTACAAACCTTAATACAAAAACGAAGAGTCAATTACAGTTGTATGCCAAGTTGTCCTAACAATGTTGCAGAGTGGGCTGTTACAGAGGGCTGATTGTTAAAACAGCACAAAAAAAAAAAAAAAAAAAAATCCACATCGTCTTGATGAAGTATTGTAGGATCAGTTTAATCCCTTATACACATATACCTGAAGCAAATTTAGCAAATTGTATGATCACGTAGTTGCCATTTATACGGTTCTTAACTGGAAATTGCTTCATGAATTTCTTTTTTAAAATCCCAGCCGTGTTTAACACCTTGCAAAATGATAAATTTTTCTTGTATTAACTACTTCTTAACTATGAGACAACGATTATTTCCACACATTATAAAATATTGACAGAGTATCGTACACTTACCGAATGTTATGACTTCATACATCATAAAATTATCTGTCAAGCCATCGCCACTAATACAGCTGTAAAACCCTTCATGTTTTGTTCTGACTTCACGGACAACTAACAAACCGTCTCCCTCTAGTGTATAATCATCGTCATATCCATAAATGAAAGCATCTTTCATAAGTAATGCGTATATAATTGGTATGTCATTTCCTGTCGAGTCATTTCTTACTTGCCAAACGAGGACCAAAATTTGTTTATGACTGCACCGAAGTTCCATTTTCGACCCGATTTCTACATATTTTGTAATGATGTTTATACTCGGGTGATTCACGTTGCTGTTTATTAAAAGGATAAGCGACTGATTTCTCTCTAGCAGTCCAAGGGAATCGTCAGCTTCACATACAAGAAGTGCAACAAACGAGGACAATAAGAACGGGTTGGTTGTTGTGACGGTGGAAGTGTAGAAAGAAGAAGTTTGATTCGTCACTTTTAATTGTGATGATATGTTTCTGTCTTCAACACTTGTTCTTACAAACCATCTAAGAGGTATCATGAAGCGAGAATCCTGTACATAGCATGACAGTTCTAACTGCTCATGATACCGTTGTAGGCACACTCGACTTACATCTCCACATACATTTATACGGGTAAACGGAAGAAAATTTTGAGCTGAGAAGAAACGATAAAAACAAAGGACAATAGAAAAGAAAAAGGACAAGCGAATTATCTTCTTAAACATTGTCATCACAATACCCACCTTTGAACACATAACAACATTTGGAATGGTTTTTGAAATCATCGATGTTATTGACTCCCATTTTTAAACAGCAAGGTGTTGAGGATTTTATACGGAATAAACCGCTTTGGAGCTTTCTGGCTTAATTCAAGCGATTAAATCTAAAATAGTATTTGCAGAGCCGTAGCCGTAAGGTAGGGGGTAACTGTCCCCAAGATTTCGAACTCACAAATGAAAGTTGCGTACTTGAGAAGAAAAATACTGAAATGCAGCAAATTTCACTATCCAAATCATGATTTCAAGATCATCAAAACCCGGGAAATCCCATATGAGGCTTTCATTTTCCCAAAATTTTCCCGGGGAGGTCTCCTGATCCCGACCGTGGATGCGTTCTTGTGCGGGTTTTCCTTACTGACGAATGAACCAACTTCCTCCTACAAGATATACCCAATGTATACGCCAGCATATATATGCTGGCCAAAGATAAAGAGCCTATATGGTATCTTTCAATTATTACTCATTTAGTTGGTAAAGAAACTTTAAATTTAAAGGGTATAATCAGTCGACGCACATGTATTCTGAATTAACAGTTTAATCTCACAAGTATCCTTGTATTTCACTTCAAATATTTTTCATGAAATGTTACAAAATAAATATTGCATATTCAAGTTAATCCAACAAGTAACTTCATACGTTAATTTCACATCTCGGTGAGAAATATATTGTAACATGATTCTCAAAAGCCATTCATGATGTGGGATATTGGGGTACACTAATTAAAATTGGGGTGACTGCATTTTCTCTTTAAATCAAATCTAAGTTTTCTTCTTGAAATCTCATGTTTAGATGCACCTTTAAAGGGAAATATTGCGTTTGTTTTACAAAAAAATTTCTTATTTTTTAATCCAATATTAATAGATACAGAATGATAGACAATTCAAAAATAAGGCAGTACGGTAGCTTTCTTTTCAAGAAATAATGCTCTCACAGGAAGAAAGTCGGTTATTTGTTGCACCAAAATAATTTGTTCACCCAAACTTTCAGAAATTCAAATGATGCAACATCCGTTTCTCTTGTTACGAATAATATTTTGAGGAGATAAAGCTATTGCTAGAGTTTATTTACGAGACTGAATGGTTTAATAATGATTAAAGGTATTTTCTTATATGCAATATTGGTGTATTTTAAACGCAACATTTCCCTTTAAGGTGTAAAATGTGTTATTTCCTCCCATTTGGGAGACATTTCAAGCGAACATTTTCTTGCAAGGCCTACACTTCTGCTAAGCTCCAACCGATGGTGGCAACCCGGGACGTTCTAAGAGCGCTACAAAGAAACCCACACAGAGCTGGCAACTCCTTCCATGGGTGCCATGCCACAGCCGAAAACTTAAGTAAATAATTCAAGCCTCAAGTCCACATTTCAAGTATTAGTCCAAAGCTTTAATAAAGATAACACCATTTTTGATCTAAGAAAACTCAAATGAGGTGTCATCACTCCCCTGAGGCAACATCCCCTTCAATAAAAACCCGAACAAAATAAAAGAAGTCAGTGGTGTAACGAGGATCCTTAAGCATATACTTAATCCAGAGCTTAGCGAAGCTTTTCTAAAATAGCACCATTTTGCCTCCAACCTACATTTCAAAGACAAAAGTTTCTCGAGGAGTATAGAGTGTCATATCATTCTCTTAGACAACACCTTTTGACTTTCGCTCAGCCAACAGTAGGAAGACTATGAATAAAGAATGACAATTCGTAAAGAAACAGCTTTGCGAACGATAGCACAAGTTTGCACCTAAGGCGGGCTTTACATGCAACCCTCCCTCAGCAAGCTCCCCCAGGATGGCACTCATGCACAGGTCAAAAACGACAGGTCACCCCTGGTGTCAATTATTTGGAGACACGCAACTTGGTGCTCCGCATAAATAGTGTCATGAACTGCCCCCGGAGATTTTGTCCAGCCTACAGCCCTGGTTTCCCGACATTTTCAGCTAATTGCCCCTTTTTCCAAATGGGGTTGCGACCCCCCGTTTCTAGCATAATATTTTGTGAATGAAATTACTATAATAATAACACGTGTCAAAGTAAAGGGCAGATATTTATATATCGTTTTTCAAATACTGACTCCCTTTTGAGATGGCGAATTCTTCATCCGCGACTACTGACAGCGTGGAGGCTTCATCTGGATCAGAAATGGGGAATTATCTTAATAAAACAGTTGCCAGCGACCCTGTTGAAGTGTGAACGGCTTTCTCAGTGTCCCCTAAAGGGTCCAGGTTCAACTTCCCAGTGGGGGACCGGAGACCAGGCCCGGAAGCTCTTATGTACAATATTATGGATACAGGAAAGAGGCATGGTCCTTTAAATTTCGACTTTCTGCCAATTAAATTATAACCACTGAGAAGATTTTAAAAGTTACCTTGAGACAAGTGGGATTTTTTTTCAACTTTTTAACGGAAGTACAGCAAAAAGGGCTTATTTTGTGGGTTGGAGAAAGAGGAGTGGTAGACGTTGTATGGAGCTTTGAAACACGTATACCACTTAAGGTAGAGATAACGAGAAAACCGAAGTATAGTGCTGCAAAAATGCATGTTTGAAAACATTTAACGTTAAACTTTGTAGTTCACTGCAAAGGTAATTTACTATGTTACAGTAGCTATAGCTGTCACTTCAGTCAGTATGTCATATTTTGGACAGCAAAAGGAAAAACATTCGAGTCCAAATTGGTAGGAAAATTTTCAGCCATGGCCCCTTCAGTCACCACCTTTACTGACACCAATGGGAATACAAGGGCGCCTGCTAGGAAAAAATCACAAACTGTTAGATGCAATTTCGTTGCATCTTGCAATAACGACAGTTCACAAACTTTGCAATGCATCTGAGGAGGGAACTTGAATGATTGACCTACTCGACTTGTTGACTTCATTTATCTCCTTTTTATGTATAGCTTAGTAGGGACCTTGTAAGGTTACGATTTCAATTGAGTAACATTTCCCTGCCCCCTTTTAGCGTTTATCGCCCCTGAGTTATAAAAACGCCCCCAGGAAGCGATGACTCCACCGTTGGGAATCACTGATTGAAAAAAAAATGTCAAGTTGAAACGTGCACCTGTTTGAGTATAAGACTGTTTATATGTTTCAGTCGATAGGTTACCAACTTACCATTGACAATAACATTGATAACAAAACGAACTGTGGGATCTGTGGTTGTTTTAAGCAGAATAACGGTAAAATTTCTTTCATGTTGTCTTGATACATTATATACCACTAGAGAACCGTTTGGAAAAACGTCAAACTCTCCGGCGTCATACCCTATTCCACTCTTTACTGCTTCTCGAGACGTCAGTATCGCTTCCTTGTGTAAAACCTTTGTAGAATTATACCACAAGACCCCCAAAAAGCCCTCCTGAAAGGAGCATTGGATGACCCCCGTTGTTCCAACGACAAGGTGTTGTAGAGGTGGACAATAGTAGTCTGTTTCAACAGCTGCAAATTGAAGATAGATGGGTTCGAAAAGTTCATGAAAGAATATTTACTGTGTCAATTACAAAAATTTGATTGCAGCCGCTATTTTAAAATTAATTTCTGTTGATGAATTAGCATAAATTCCACAAATCGAGTTCAAGTCCTACAAGTTTACAAATGTCTTAAAAGCAATAGCGCGAGTTACGTATAGTCAGTATAGGCAGAGGGCAGCCCACGTACTGCTTCAGATCAACTATGGGTGCCCTTTTCAAAGTTTATCCGTGCTCTTAACTACTTTGCTATAATGAACATCTCTTCCATTTAGCATAATACATTTTTGAGGCCTTGCTAGTAAAATGCTAAACAGATGTCATGATTATCATATTTGGCTATTAAAAGGCGTATATTTGGCCATTACGGAGATACGTTCTCCGAAAGGGTTTATGGCTGCTACCTATATGTAGGCGTGACGCCTCTCAAGACTTTATTTTGTGAAATAAACTAATCCTGATTTTTTTAATGAAAACTATTTTTCATGTTGGTATAAGGTGCTACGATAGACTAACCGATACTGCCGAGGAGTACAAAACAGAGCGTGAAAGCACTTCTGAAATCCATCGTGTAATGTACCGTGGTGATTCCTGCTGCAAAAAAAATTAATACATGTTCATTATTTCACATGAAACATTAATAGCCTATTGCAAGTGAATAATTATATAGCACAATACATGAAACTCTTGCGTCCGTCTCCCTACACAATTATGACATGAAACATTGTATGGCATCTTTAATTTAGTTATTGACATTCATGGTACATGCAGATAATACAGAAAAGATATTTATGAAAGCCCTGAAAAGCTTCCGTAGACAAATATATCTAATAATATAAGATACGTAGTATTCTAACCAGAGCGGTTCATTTTTATGAGTGAACAAGCCGCAGCTGTAAGGACACTTATAAGTGTGAAGTCATCCATGTATAAACAAATGCTCACGCCATGCTTGAAACTACTCGTTGCTCCCAAAAACCTCTCGGACGGATAAGTCATTTCATAAGGAGTCTTTGCCACTGAATTTTCCTCACTGTATAATGTGGCTCTCTAGTTTAGACATCTTGGTTTGCGTAATATTACAAATCATCTTGTTTCGGTCGGCAATTCCTTTACAGTCTGCCCTAGTATATACTAATGTAATGTGTGGATGCCACAGTAAATCGGAGTGGGAAATAACTTGGAAGTTTGAAGATACGACATTATTTGTTAATCAGCTCATGGCAAGCAACAGGTTTGGCAGCAGTGTAGTGTTACTTGGAAACTATTCTTTACTTATTAAGTCCGTGTCACTTGACCACGATGGAAATTACATGTGTCTTGGGGATTCAACTTTGCTAGAGATGTATTCCGTGAGAGTTAAAGGTTTGAACATTATCTTTGCACTACATGCAAAACAATGTTCTTTAAAATTCTTGCAAATATCTCTTTAGTTTTGTTGTGTTAAGTTAAAAACTGATTTGAAATTGATACCGTTAATTCTTTTAGAATAACTATTGCTCAAACCTTTTTTGAAAGAAGTATGTTGTACATGCAATTAATAACAACAATCCATATTTAAGTGGGTTGTAGGCTACCAGCTGCAGTTTATTACTACGATGAAGAATCAAACGTGCAGTTGGTAACGTTTAGTGGAATTGCCAGACTTTTATATCGACATTTGTATCGATATGGTTAACTTGGTAATGTTCAGGCTTTTGTCGGGAGACATTTAGATATCTCGGTAAAATTTCAGTGTAACTTCGAAAGGGTACTTCATACCAATACTGGGTCACATGCATTTCTCTGAGCATTTCTATGACTTTCTGAAGAAATGATATAATATTTATTGGCAAGGGTGCCTAATCGTGCCCTTCTCCTCACAATATTAGTATATACTTTCTAATTGTGGAAAACTCACACATACATGAAGTTGTATTCGAAGGAACCAAAACTTATTTTTTTCCTGATAATGAAGATTATTTAGTTCTGGAGAACAAAGAAGTCATTTTCTTGGCTTGCAACTTGCTATTACAACTCATTATGCTATAGGACAAATACTGGTTAGTGTCAGGTCGAATTTTTTAAACTGGTCAATGCATGGTTTCCAATGGATATAAGTACCAAGTTTCACATTATCTTTAATCATGGTACTTAAAATCTGCTACTAACCGGTTCGTGGAGTTAATGTAACAAAATATTGTAGTTGAAGATACAAGCTACAAATTGGAACTTGGATGCTTTTCTCTTCATTTAACAAGGCTAGCTAGTGCTAGTTTAGTTCATCATTAACTTAAATGCCAAAAAGAAGGAGCTCTAACATGTCTTCTAATTAGTTTGCAATAGTTTAGATACAGGTTGATTCAACGTGAAACAAAATGTTAATGAGTTAACAACTTTAGTGCAGATAAACATCATTATACCATCCATAAACCAGGCAGGAAGGTGCAATACAGATCAAGTAATCTTATGAAAGGTGTAACACATGTAATTTTACGAAAAAAAAAAAAACCAGTTAGCAAATGCGTAAATACTGCTGGTCAACAAAAGACAAACCTTTAACCGATATCTTGTGCAACAGATGATAGCGTTTTATATAGTTTTGACAAAAACGTGGCTTTAAAGGATGCCCTTTTCTCCACGTAATTAATCTATATGGAATGATTGAAATAGCTCCAAATGTATTAAATGACTTAAGCGATGAAGGTACGAGGAAATAACTAATTTAAAATAAGACGATGTTTTTAGATTTGAACCTTTTTCCCCAAACGCATTTCTTTGATACTTTTTGGAAAATATTATTTGTTCAAACAAAGTATATTTATTTTTAGGGTTAAATTGTTAATGATGAAGATCTAAGATCACATTTCAAGGGAAACTTAAGTAAGTCACTTTGTGTCAGCCGAACCCAAACCTATCAAACGTACTTCTTGTCCATGTAACCCGTACTTGTCGGGATAAGGTCGATCAAGCCCGGGCCCCAATTATCTGTCCTTAGGAATGCCCCTCCAACAGCTTTGATCACCGTTTGATTGTTGAGGAAAAAACGCATTGTTCTTTCATTCTCTCCACACGTTGTATGAAACAACCCCCCCCCCCCCAAAAAAACGATAACAAAACATGACAAAGTAATGTTTCCAACAGGTTTTCACTGATTTCAACCTTCTTGTGAATGAGGTTTTACTTCTACAAAACAAATAATATTACTGGATTTTTCATGTGTGTCCCATGGAAATCCAATAAAAGTAAGTTAAAAGTAGCTATTTATGACTGACCGTAAAGGGACATCTTATGGCCCTAACCAAAGTTACATTTACACTAAAAGTTGGAATCCTGTTAAAGGTCTGGTGACATGAAAATTACATTACAGGATATTAAATGTAAAAAGTATTAAAAATTCAGAAAAAAGCCGCAAGTCCCATTTAAATCCATCAAATATTGAACATTTTACAGGGTAATTTCTATTTCACACTTATATCATGAATAAACATGAGCTAAATATGCATATATGTGACATCGAAAGATGGACATACCCATAATTAGCTAATGTTAGCCTTTGCTTTTTTCCAAATTAATTTCAAGGACACTGGGAGGTGAGAGGTTTACAACGAAAGTTAAAATTATTTCCTTGAGAAATATTGATATCACTAACAAAACTGTAAACTATTTGATCAGGTTTAGGAGATATTTTATGTATATAGGGAAATCCTAACACTGCAAAACTTCACACCATTATTTTATTTTTTTTTTTTATTTTTTCTGGTTTAGGCAGAGAGTTACTTTTAAAACCATCAAACTTTGAAGACGTATATTTTGAGAACGGAAAAAGATGTTGAAATAATTTCAATGGATATTTTATTGGAGGACTAATCCTTTAACTGCTTAAACTGACAAGTGCAACATCTCTTTTCCTTGGCATGTCACCTTTAAGGTCGATGTTCACGCTGTAATCTATGGACAAGCCGTAACAAGGCATATACTGATGTATGCTAAACCTTCATTGTCGCTGAAATATTGCAGTACATGTTCAATGGCTTTGTATTACATAATATCTTAAGATGAAAATCTTGTTTTACGATTTTTTGCGGACGCAGGGGAAAATTTCTGGATATGAAATCAACATTCAGTGTAAGAGTGTTGTGGCGGTTAGGGTTCACAATGTGCATGCATAATGTCTTCCGGTCGGACTTTAAATTGAAGAAGACCCAACCCTAACTATTCTGGGTACCAAATGCAAGAAGATCTGCCAGCTGTGGCAATGATGCCATTCATGGTAAAAGGGGCATGGCTGTCACACCCGGATCTACTCATCTTCAGCTCATTTGATAAGGATTATGAGTAGAAATACCAAAAATGCCTTCACTCCTATAGAAGCGTTTATTACAGCTTAGTGGGCGCTATGGAGTATGCAGTCTCAGACAGCCGTGAGCTCTGTTCATCTGTTTCTCCTTAAAATGGGGCAGATTCATTAATAGGTAGGACAGTAATGACCTGAAGAGAGGCCCTTAACCTTACATGTCAGGGTTTTTTTTTTCAAGGTGTAGTTTATGGAGACAATATTATGAGCAGTGCGGTGTTGAAAAAGCGTCCAAACATTCTTTAGACCAGGGCGAGGAACCCCTGGCCCGCGGGCCTTATGCGGCCCGCGAGACCAATTTATCCGGCCAGCGAGGTCATCCAAAAATGTAAATTCAGATTCATCACAGAATCACTACTTTCGCATATCTCACGTGAAATCTGCAAAGCACAACACGTATAGGGCCTATTATATACTAAAATCCCAGTATCCACAATGTAGTTGATTAGTTAGATGGGATTTAACGACACGCCAACACGCATGTGTTATATAGTGTCATCTAGAAAAGAAAAAGGTGCAATGTTGGGGTACAATTAACTAAAAAGATGGAGTCAAATTCCACTTAAAGATACAGGAAAACGCGGAAGTCATGTCAAAAATTTCTATACAATCTACTTTCCTTGAGAAAGACCAAAATGAGGGAAGAATCTGTATGCTCAAATAAAGTTTTCAGGTCTGGCACAGAAGATACTTCTGGCGAACATGGGAGTATTCACAACAGCCAACGAGAATGTGACTGACGGTGACAGCACAATCACAAGGTATACAATATGGTCTCTCATCCCCGTGAAGAAAATATGCATGGGTAAGGTAAGTGTGACCGATGCGAGCCCTGGTCAGTACTAAATCATCTCTCCGTTTTTTGGGGGGGATGCATTACCCACAGTCCCAACCGCTGGTTTTATTCGGTGCAATGTGTTCTCAGGAAAGGTATCCCACAGTATTCCCAATGTAACATCCCTACCGTTTCGTTAGACACAAACCAGATGCAGAATCATTTTACATTTGGTGGTCTAGGAAATTTTGTGTGGAAGGCTACATATAGGAATGGACAGAAGTGCACTAACAGATGTATAGGCCTATCAATTACATTCGGTTCTAAATTCGGTGGGTCCTGTATTAATTCCGGCAGATCAGATCAGATGGAACATATTTTCAATGGTGCCAAAGTAAAGAAGGCGTCAGGTGGAGGAAGGGTCATATTCCTAATCTTTCTGTGGAAGCTTCTTCCCGCCCATGGAATCGTGAATAAAGCTCGCTGTGACGTTTAACGAACGTGATTTCAATGAGGGCAAACTCTACAAAAATGCTACCCTTTTCGCTCTGTGAAATTCCGTTCAGTTTTTTTCCATAGGTATGTTCAGTACAGCTTCATAACAACCCCGTCCAACTTTATGAAATACTATTTTCGTTACCTTTCTTGTTTTATTAATATGACCAGTACTGTGGTCGAATAGGTAGAAGCGGTATCATTTAGAGCAATTATGGAACAATCTAACAGCATGGTTTAGGCTCAGAAGATGGACAGTTCAACGTAAGAGCATTTTTGAAATATATTCAAATCTAAACCAACCTTTCAAAAGGTACCTGATCGGGTCTTAACAGCTAGTCAGTTACCTAACGTCATGGCCTGAATTATATAGGTTGCAAATGTTACTTTTTCATCGGGTAAACGGGTGGGGGTATACCGCAATACAGTGTAAAAGATCTTCCACTTTCCAACGGTTGATCTAGTTTTGTTCCCCGTTAGTATAGGTAAGTGTGCCCCTAAACATTTCAGATTTTTATAAAAACAAAACCGTCAGAGCTCATCTCACATCAAAGTTATTTTTGTAAAATGTGCTAAGTAATGGAACAGTGGTGTTGTGTACAGATTTTGAAAATCCTCTATTGCCCATCCAATGGCACGGAGACAGTGCTTGGACACCCTGTCTGTCAAGTCCATTCGTGGAAACAGTGTCTGGAAGAACGCACAGCGGCCTAAAGTTTAACGAGGTCATACACAAAAACATGGTTCATGGTGTGATAAGATTTATTCTCTTTTCGTCCTCTGTGTTATGAGTATTTTTTTTCTGTTACATTATTATTTCTAAAACGATTTGATATTAAAGGCAGAATTCCCCTTCATCTGCATGAGGAAACATGTAATTAACCACTATCATCTATTTACCCGAACCTTATCAAAAATTTTTTGGAGCGCACTCGCCATAAAGATACGTAATCTGGATCAATACATCGTATGTAGACCACGGGATTTCAATCAGTTCGCCCTTAATTTTGCATGTGAACGGTTGTAATAAAGTGCTAACTTTCACATGCAGCGTAGTTAACTGTGTGCAAAATACGAACTATTCCTTCTATTGCTTACCTTTGAAGATAAAAAGGTGCAAACTTTTAAAGAAGCTCTCCCTAATACGCTCGTTATCTTGATCATTTGTTTTAATCCATGATTGAGTAACACACTGCTATCATGATAACGTGATGGCATGCTCGTCACCTTATGTTATCACAAGGGATATTGTGTGTGGTTTTAACTCTTTTGTCCTAATGGATTAGTATTCATTAAGACGTGAAGTTTAAAGTACTGAAATACGTTTTATTTACGAAAATTTTGTTCGAAATGGCCAAGATGCGGTCAACAGTTGTTAAGGAAATAGCAAGTATACACGCAGGTAACGGGGTTTATGTTATCCCACTCTGAGTTATCAAGAAATTGCTGAATAGGCCCTTGACTAAGACCCACCCCAAGACCCGCCGGTCTCTTAATCCGCTCTAATCAATATTCGTGGACCAGGGCCAAGCAGGGAAAGTAACGAAAAGATTGCCTGGTACCGCGAACCTCACAGTTACATACAGAACATCGTGTTAAACATTTTATCAGAGTTGTTTCAACGGTGTATAGTAAAAAAGGAGGGAGAGCTCAAATCTATTGAATCGGCACCTTGACCGATTTCTGACCCCGGTTATGCCACTGACTGTAACTTGTCTTCTAAAAAGATTCATGGGGAAACTCTCGGAAATCGTGACTATTTAAGACTTGTGTTGGAAGTAAAGGATGTCCAGAAGTCATTCAAAAGCGCTTAATTTCTAAATACAAGAACAGCCTTTTTCAGTTCTGACTGATGGAAGATTGTGCTGAGCAGAGACACGGGGAACCGATACAGATGAGTGCCATTTGAGAAATGCTTAAACAACACTTCGTAAATCGTTTGTATTCAGCAAAAATGACACTACATTAAAATTAAGAGCGAAATGTAATTGCCTTCGAAAAGCGCAACTTGTTAGGGATGTCGGCGGGACTTTGGATTTAATTTTGTTTTAAGTTACCCTGAAATATAATTTTTGTAAAAATGAAGAATATTCCGATAGGCCTGTTGCGATAAAATGCGGTGGACTAGCTCTCGTAAGCTTTACCAAGTGCATGGTTGAGACACCGCTAAGCCTCTCTGACGACGTGTTTTCTAGTACTGTTTTATTATTCAAAAACTGTGTAGGTCTGTGATTTAAGGAGACTTTAAAATTATACGTCAGAGCTGTTTTAAAGTTCCAAAGGAATATCTCAAATTTCTCTATGTTGAAACAAGTTTTCAATCTGTGAATATTAAAGGCTCTCTAATCGCGCACCAGACAGTAACATTCTCCCAACTAAGTTAACTTTTAGTCCCTCCTCCAGTTTAAACAAAGAACCTCTTTCTAGTTCACCTCCAAGACAGAGGCACAGTCCCTAGCCTGTACTGATTGTAATTTGCTTGAGACCATACATATTGACTCACAGTGACTGTGTGAGTAAATACTAAATATTGAAAAAAAAACTACTACATTGTTTGAATGATTGTCAATAAAAGTACAGTCGTCAACTGTATTTAGAACTCTAGGGCTATTCATAAATATACTTGGGCAATGGTTTGCTAGCAACTCCCTGCTTTGCGGATGTCATATCCCCTTTAAAGAACATATCCAGGGGCGTACATTATCACAAGCAGTAATCTATTAATACATCTTTATTTCAAGTTATTACTTTCACAGCTTTAAATTATCGTATGAGTGTGAGACTTAGGCTACGCAAGCATGTATGGGAGTTACAAAATAACGAGGAATCCTCCAGCAACATGGGCTTAATTTGAATTAAGTCATTGGAAGCGGGGGAGTGGGACGTTTCCAGTAAAATGTTGTGGGCGAAAGTGTATTTTCGTTTTCTCCAGGTTCAAGGATAGAAACCCCTAATTTGCTCCCTCTTTAAAAAATAAAAAAATGCAGTAATTTGCTTTCTAACCTGCCAATTATGTTGCACCAGAGTGCATCTAAGGACCCTGAAATATTCAACCCCCTCCCCAGGAGGTGTTCCGAAACAACGTTCACCCCCTTCTGCTTCTGCCGAGGACAGCTTCCCAGGTCTATGACTTAATTGTACGTGTTTTCAGCCTATAATATTATGTACGTTGTAAATGCAACACCATGGCAGACCATGATCCCTTTAGGTCTAACGGCAACGTGTTTGTTTGTTCGGCATTATTCAAACTTGTGACACATGTATTCATCTAAGAGTAAAGGAGCCTGCATATCACGTCACTGTTGGGTCTATTGCATATTTTTTTCCTGAACATAAAACTGAAACGAATAAGGTTCAACTGTTCAAAAGTCCAAGTTAGCGTAAACATAAGATGACTCATAAAATTTGACAATAAATTACCTGACGTCACTTTTTGAGTCTAGTTTCGATTATTTGTTTGCAGGATAAACAGGCAGTAGTCAAATAAAAAATGGCTGCCTTTGTGGACTAAACAGCTAAAGGATCATTACCTCTCATATACTTAATTTTATTGCAGGTAATAAATGAAAAACACTTGGGTTTCAAAATCCTTCATAAATTGTAACAGTCGAACAATCTTATGACCACTTGCTGTCGCGGCCATCTTAGAGAACATGTGCTATCCTTGAACGTTACACCAAGAACATGAAGCCATCTAAGCAACAAAAGAAATCTGAGCATTTCTTTGTCCTCATCTATACTCATTATATGTTACACGTTACACGTTCTAATGTAATACAAATGTAGTCCGGGCGTATTATTCGGCCTCTCGAGCCCAAGTGCAAATAAGAAACTACCAGTCTTATTCAATAACCATTCGACTAGAGTACTTGATCAAATAGTGTGAACCGTGATTTAATGCTACCGATTTACGAGAGGGATTGATAAACCATGGAGCTACAACGAATGCTGCAGCTCCATGGATAAACTTACCAATATCAAATAGCAACATACTACGATAATGGACCACATACAAAACGATACATCTTGGCTTAAACATGTGAATCGGTACCCTCACCTTTATTTGGACAGAATAAAAAATTATGGAAAGAACTCATAGGTGATATTTGCAGCTCAGAAAATAAGAACAAAATTGCCCATCCCCTTTTACTAAATTTAGCTCTACTGGGTAGGTTTTTGTTTTTCAAAATTCCTTAACATCATATCTCAGTCATTTTGCACAACGTCATACTGTTGTTGCAAACTTGGGCGCAATTGATAAGAAAATACCACATTCATGTACACTTTTAGTAAACTGGCATTGTTCAAATGGTGAAGTGAAAACTTGAATTTCACCAAAAGCGCTGCAAAACGGCCTAATTTTAAAAAAAGTTAACCATTCAGTCGCAGCCTTTACCAGCCCAAATCATAGAAGATGCGTTATTATGGGACCTTGTCCTTCACTGTTAGGCGGTACAAAAAGTCGTTTTCAGAGAGCCGTGGCTCGTTTCACATACCTGGATCATACCATGTCTGCCCCTTTGAGGGAAACTTCTCGTGACGAGCACTCTTCTCCCCACCTTAGTCGATCCGACTTCCTATGGCTTAAATAACTGAGTTCACGAAGTGGATTGCATTCACGCACACCTAGTAAGAAAGGGAACAGGTAGACGACTTACGATTTAAGATGATTGACATGTGAAATAAGTGCAAAACTAACAAACTAATTGATAATAGCAGCATTTTTAGTGTCCAGTGTTAAGACCCGTTCCTGCATTTTTAAGATAATTGACCTTAAAATATGCAACTGTTGTAATGCGTATTTGGTGGGTAATGGACTGGCTGCTCTGTTAAAAGAAAAGAGAAATACAGTAGAATGCACCAAGCGTTTCCTTTACAGACATTATCATTAAAAATTATGTTTAGTGGCTTAGTATACCGTTATCGTTTAAACACCCAAAAGGGTAATTATCTTCAGCTTACAGTGCAACAAATATTTTCCTGTAAAATTTCTGTCTGATTTGTTTACTTCGGGTCTCTTCCCCCTTTTCACTAAAGAAAAACTCAATAAAAAAGGCAACAATGTGTTTGTACCTCACCGGGAACACAACTGACTGCACAAGTCCTCATTGACCAACCAGAGTGAAGCTATTGTTTCAATTAGTTTTAATAAAAGTGCAGTCTCTTATCGTTTTCAGAAGTAAGTTCATACCCATAAATATGTCTGGAATGATGTTACAGCCCCTTCAAAGTAATGGATGGCGAAATACTCATATTCGGTTTACACTAAACATGTGTATGCAGGGTAAAGTGTTTCTATTGTGGCAACGTTTTGACTTGGATTCCCACTTACTTAAAGACTTTCGTTTTGATTCTTTTGTCGGATATATTTAATTTTTAACCCTACGTAAAATTTAACACTTTACAGTACATATATTAAAGTTAGATGGGATTTTACGACACACCAACACGATTGTGTTATATAGTGTCACCTAGAAAAAACAGGTACAATGATGGGGTACAATAAAAAGCCGACATTAACAGTTACTTCTTTCGATTCTTTTGAATAAAAAGCAAAAATATGGTACCATGTATACTTGTTTGTATAAAATTCTAAAATGTCCGTTGTAATACGAGTGCTCGAATATTAGGAAGATGCCCACTCATGCACAGGGATATAACGTACATTACAAATAATGTATACCTGTATACGGTAACAAAGTTCCGAGAAGAATTGACTTTCCGGAGCGCTAAATGTGTCATTAGACTCTTCAGCAAAGCATTTAGGGGAATTGGTCGATCATATTCCTTATGGTATTTGTACTGTGTCATCGTTACAATAACGCTATCGAGGTAACGACATAGAACTCATTCAGACTTCTCAGTTACCGTGATCTAATGCTCGCGACGTCTGAGCAAGCACTGTTTTCAATATGTGTGTACTAATCCTACCTGTGCATATTTGATTACAAATATAAAAAAGTAGTTTTACTGTAGGGGGAACCACAAGACACATTTTCATTGTTTTGAAATAAACAATCTACATTTGAACAGATGGGAAGCAGACAAGTGTCGATCACTGGTTTCTCATTGAGTATTGGCTCGGTCTTCAAATCCCCACCACCTACGCCAATCAAAAATAAAAAGCACAGTAGCCGGGTGATGAACAGATTTAGATGGCGTGTGAGATATTGCTTGTGACTGAATAATCCCTCTACCTACTGGACAAGTGATGCTGTTCGTTTCCACCAATACATCATTAGTTTGAATCTGTTCACTTTAAAAAAAAAAAAAAAAAAAACTTTTTACGAATGACAAAATGTTCTTAACACTTTTGTCCAATCTTGTAGTCAAATAAAAAATATACATAAAATACGTTTCAGATACTAAACGTTTTGTGCAAAGCATATTTTTAGTAGCATAGCGCATTCAGAAGAGTGATTCTGTGGAAATATTCTCTGGCCCGTAATCGCGAAAAAAGGAAACTAAGCAATTTATATTTAGATAAACTTCCTTCTGTTGAGATGGAAACTCCTTTTGACAGGCATCTATACAATGCCTTAGTCATGCAAACAATACACACTATACCTAGGTTGAGGTTTTATCACGAACGATGATTGCAACTTTGTCTGTAAATTTTATTTAGGCATCTTATTCCTGCCGATGCTGTGTCAAATAAGGAAAACAAAACATTTACTTTCCCATTCCTAACTAACATACAGAACCTTAAGTTAGTTAGTTAGTTAGATGAAGTTTAACGGCACACCAACACGTACGTGTAATATAGTGTCAGCTAGGTAAAAAAGGGAATGGTGGGGTAAAAGTTAACTAACCAGAAAGCCAAAAGGCTTAGTGATTCCTTGCCTGGGGGAGGGGGTAGCTTTGTTACACCAAGGTTCATCCCTCAA
>WURT03467988.1:0-22183 GCA_009936505.3 Holothuria glaberrima | reverse complement strand
TGTCAATTTCCAAACCACAGTTCACAAAACATATTTTACAAAGGCAAGGAATCACTTAGCCTTTTGGCTTTCTGGTTCTAAATTTTTTCTGTGCATGCTTGACTTTTTCTTGTCCTTTTATTCGGGAAGGTGCGGGTAGTGGATGTGTGCTGGGGAAAGTAGTATTTGGGATAAATTTGCAAAATATTCAATGCTTCATACCCTCCAGATAATCAGTTAATATACTGTTACATCATGCATGATTTTTTTTCATATGATTATGTGGTATTAAGACAAGGTTTTGTGTTTTTTTTCTTTCTGTAGAAGCCAAGCAATCCTCAACAATCCTCTACTCAACAAGTATCTAAGCAAGAAGCAGAACTCACCCATCCAGCAGAAAATAAGGCCACAAATGAAGTAGAACAAACTGAAGATGAACAGAGAGACAAAGATAAAACCAAAAAGAAGAAGAAGAAACACAAGGAAAAGTCAGCAGATAATGTAGATGAGGATGAAGAGGAGGCTTTGAGAGGAAGGAAACGGAAGAGGCAGGGGGATCCCTTTGAAGCAGATGTAGGGACAGGGATTGAGGAGGAAGTAAAAAGGAAGACGAAGAAAAAGAAAAGAAGAGAAGAGACCAATGGTGTCCTTGAAAGTATAAATGAGGGCGTTGTTGAAAGGAGATCTTTCCCTGATAGGATAGATGAACAAAAGGTAGATGAGAGCAACTCACAACTTTCATCTGAATCAGGAAATGAAAATAGCCACAAGGAGAAAAAGAGGAAAAAGAAGAAGGAGAAGGTAAATGGAGAGGATGTGAATGGGCTGGATGCTGTGGAGGAAGAAAATGCAGGAACAAATGATGAGGGACCTGGAGTGGAAGAACAAACAAAAGGTTTGTGGAATCAAGGAAACATGGGTAGTGATCCTGGGGAGGGGGACGGGGGGCATGTCCCCTCCTCCATTGAGAAATTGCCCATGGACTTTGTGATTTTTTACACAGTAATTTATTTGAAGATGTGGTCATGGCCACCCAATATTGAGAAAAAATCACAGCCCTTGAAAGGTAAATCTAAACACTAATTCAAGTCTTGAAGGGTTGAGGGCAGTCTTTATTATGGTGCTACTGAAGTCATCATGGATGGATGAGAAACTTGATGGAGCTTTTCAATCATGAACTTATATGGTGTGGCTTTCACTGAAGCTTTGTTAGCTCCAATGTGGAAACCATCTCATTAAAGAACCTATCACTTTCTACAGTGAATCATTGATTGCTCTTGGAAAAAAATGAAGTGCAGGTCTTTTTTTCAGCAAACTGCTTGCTATGCTTCTGTGATTTGCTCTCTTGTAGTTCCAGGCATGTAATCTTTTCGGGAATGGTCTAGAAGAAACAAACAAATTTTTTTAGTATGTATTTGTCAGTATGTATTTTAACAGCTAGTATTGCATAAGAATGAAAGGAATATACAATTAACATTACGAAATGCGTGGAAGAGAAAGGAAGAGGTCAAGGGCTCGTCTTTGAAATAAGCAATGTTTTCCATTGCTTTGATTTTTCTTTCAAGGGAAAGGCCATCCCTTGAAATTAACTAATGACAGGAAAGTATTCTTGCAAGTCAACCATAAAGTACCATTAGAAGCTGTCCCTAAAACAAAAGAAATATACCAAAATTAAAAGCAATGCACTCATAAAAAGTATTCTACCACCTCTAGCCATCGGTTATTGAGAATCCTGCATTCTGATTGGTTAAACACTGACCTGTTATTCTGCAACACACGTTCAGTAAACGTAAAGACTGATAAAAATGAAGTTTTTCACACATTTTCGGTGTTAGAATAGGAATAAACCACATTTGTCAGGCTATTATTGTCTCATAAACCATCTCGACTCCAAATCTGGCAAAATAACAGACTCTGCTTTGCCTCATCCGTTATTTTGTCAAATTTGGAGTCTGGACGGTTTATTCACCAATAATAAATTTGCCAAATGCGATTTATTCCTTAAACAGAGGGCACCTACAGTAATCAGGAAAGGAGACAAGTCAGATTAATGTGCAGTTGGCCCTTATCCTTAGGGCTAATGAGATGAGCAGTATGGGTGGCATCTGTTAGTTCAAGACCTGATTGGGGGAGTGGAAGTTATGGTCCACTTTTGTCAAGACTTTCAATTTGATGATCATTTCCCATCTTAAGAAGAGTAAAGATTGTTTTCTTTGCAGAATTTGAGCAAATAGCTGTTATGCCAGAGATGTAATTGCACATTCTAATGCAGACAGTAATGTACTGATGGTCGTTTGCACATTGCTCTTTTAAATTCAGTCATTTACAGTGTTCTACTGGTGGATATTAAGTTGATAAAAAAAAGTGGAAAGGTTCATTGTGAATACTTAAAGGAAAGCCTTAAACAGCTCAGATGACTTATATTAACTTGCAGTTTGTTACTTCTTTTCAACACAAATTGAGAAGTGTCTATTTTATAATCAAATTGAGTGTCTTTCCCACTGTTTAGAGTTGTTTGTTTGTACAACTGCATGGTCATGTGGTTAGGGCATCTTACTTGCAGCCGGAAGGTCATGGGTTCGAATCCTGGCCGGGACATACGAAAGACTTTAAAAATGGAACCTACTGCCATTGTGCTTGGTGTAAACCAGTTGGTTAGAAACTGAGCCGTTAAACCTCATCTAACTAACTAACTAACTTTGTTGTTTGTTATTTTTATCACATTCAGGAGAGAAATTTCCATGGAGTACTGTCATTGCAGAAGTTTTGGAAAAAGCTGATGGTGAAATTCCTTTGAAAAAGTTGAGGAAAAAGGTATGTTTATGATGGTTGTCGTATTATTAAAGAGAAATTGCCATAACCCTCATGTTAATTTGTATACCTTGGTATCAAAATTTGTGACTCGCTCTTTTTGAAGTTGTGACTACATTTTCATGCTGAATTTTTAATTTTTATGTTCAGAATAATCATGAAAGATACTTGACAACTTGCGGGGGAAGTAAGAGGAGATGTATAAAATTTCGTAGATATTTCAAAACAAAATTTTGGGCAACTACCCATTACGTTGAAATGAAAAAGTATGCTTTAATGAGATTGACAACTGAAAGTCATTGGTCTTATTACTCACTTCCTTATCTATAAAGCTTTTTCTGTTCTGAAGTAAAAAATGTTGAAATTTGTTCACTTAAAAAGAATTGTCCAAACTCAAATTTATTGTGATATGTAAAAGAGGATCTTAATCTAAACATTCTGGTGAAATCTGCCTTTAGTTATGTTCACTTCTCAAGATATTTGCAGTTAGAGTTACCACATTTTCTACAAAAAGGAAACTTGAAACAAGCAGATGTGATGTCATAAATTCACACTGATGTTTATTTTTCTTAAAAGTATACCTTCCATTGTACACAGTGAAAGTCTGGTGCGTTCGTTCTTTGAATACATCACATTGAAATGTTGTATACTTTATGTCCCATCAGTACATTGAAGAATAAAGAAATGGGAAACAATGTTTATCAGCATGAATCTTTGACATCACTTCTGCTTGTTCAAGTTCTCTTTTGTAAGAAAATGTGATATACTGTATAGTGGGAAATTTTCACGGGGTTTGATTTTTGCTCTTTTCACCGCCAAGTAGCTATCCGTGAATTTAAAACTCACCAAAATACTTCCGTTATACTGTACAAGACTACGATGGTGGGTCCGTACAGGTGCAACTGCCATTTCTCCACTCCGCAAATAAGTGTACATGCCAAGGTACAGTATCCCGAAAAAATTAGCCTCATGGAAATTTCCCGCTATTCAGTATTCCGCTTGTATGTATATCTTAAAAGAAATAAACATAGTAAATGGAATAAGAATTTTGACAAAATGAGTAGATCAATTTCCTCTGCTGACATATCAAATATAAATTTGTGTCTTGACTATTCTTTTAACCTGAAAAGTTTAAAAGATTGTTCCAAGTTGTGCTGTCAGTCTAGAGCTACTCATATTGTCCACTGTGATTTCTTTTGAAATGAAGTTTTTGATGAGCCTGGAAAATGGTGGATGTTTTCTAAAACAGTTTTTTATGAACCAGGTTAGTGTAGCTATTCCACTCAATTATACCCTGATCTCATTTTGGCACAAGTTGCTGTGACTTAAAAAAAAAAAAAAGACAGAGAAAAGCAAAAATGGTAATCTGCAAATTTACAAGGGTGATATCTTTAATACTAGTACAATCAGACATTTTAAAGTGAGGATAATTTCTGCATTTTATGTCTCAGTACAGATATACCATATATCAAATTTAAAGAGGTATTTTGAGAGGAAATACATATTCTCAACTTTTGTGACAGGTTTTTGATGTATGGTAATGAGTTATTCAGAAAGCTATTTTAAGGTGTTTGCTTGTGTTATAGACATTTCAGCATCCATAGTTATGGAAATGTTTATTTGGTAACTTTCCCCCAAATATAAAGCAGCTTAAGTAAGACTGCTTTGTTAGTGTTGATGATATGTAAAGCCTATGTAGTCAAACAATCATGTGGGTGTTTGTCTTGTATGTAACTAACAGTTTTATGTAAGAATAATATCTCAAGAAGCCTATCTTTGTCTTTGTTTTTTGAATATTTTGAAACTTAGAGGCTTCTTCAAAATAGTCCTAAGGTGTGATTAAATAAACTGGAGGTGGTAGAGGGTGGATGCCTAATAAGGGATAGAAAGATCAGT
Source organism: Holothuria glaberrima (assembly GCA_009936505.3). Classification (NCBI taxonomy): domain Eukaryota; kingdom Metazoa; phylum Echinodermata; class Holothuroidea; order Aspidochirotida; family Holothuriidae; genus Holothuria; species Holothuria glaberrima. The sequence goes on along the minus strand of WURT03467988.1, from coordinate 17,497 downwards.
AAATTTGAAAGCATGGGGACTAGTTTTGGTGACATGTCTGTGGGAGGGTTAGTCCAAGCCGAAATAATCCTTGGACAGAATGAGTTGGCGTAAATGTCAGTATTAGCAGTGGAAATGTCAAGATAGTTATAGTTTCCTTGTCTTCATCTGCTGAGATTTTTTTTGATGTAGGTGTGGTAGCCTCTGATTTGCTCATAAATCATGTTTGTGAAAATGGGCCGGGTGATACACATTTCTTCTGTTAATCAGGTGAGCCATACTGAGGAGCATTCTTCTACTGAATTTTGTTTGCATAATGCAATGCTAATGAAAGGGCATAGATGTTTGATATTTGAGAGGTGATGCATGTACACTCTGTTTGGTTTTAACTGAAGTGATCATGCTAGGCAAGTACAAAATCCTTCAACTGTCTGCTTAACAAGTTCTCATGCTGAGGAAACCAAACAAACAGATCGATCATTTTTCATCATGATAAACATTATTGATTGGAATGACCAGACAAGGTAGCTATGAAACTTGCAGACCCTCAACATATCCAGGTGTCATCTGGCAGGTAACTAGCTCTCTCTAATTTTGAACTGCTTCCATGCCATATGGGTTTTGCAATGTATCTACAATGATAATGAATTTGTCTTCTTGCAATATTATGATATAATTAAAAGATAGCTTTGCAATAAAGTAGTAATCAGGCCAGTATCCAAGAAGTTTCATGAGTGGCAGAGGAGGTGAGGGGCCTCAGAAACTCAGAACTAAGGAATAAATCGCATGTGGCAGACTATTATTGGTGAATCATAAACTGTCAAGACTCTATATTTGGCAAAATAACAGAAGAGGCAAAGGGGAGTCAATTAGTTTGCCAAATTTGAAGTGGAGATGGTCTATGAGACAATAACAGTCTGATAAATGTGGTTTATTCCTATTCTATGACCAAAAGTGTGTGAAAAACTTCATTTTTATCATTTTTTACATTTACTGACCATTTGTTGTGGAATAACAGATCAGTGTTTAACCAATCAGAATGCAGGATTCTCAATAACAGATGGCTAGAAGTGGTTGAATAAAGACCATAGTGGTGTAAATATATGATGTGTATCAGAGGACTATGTAAATGAAATGTAACCTAATTATTTTGTGACGTCACATCGACAGAAAGCTTTTATCAGACTATGTGCATCTGATAAAAGCTGTCCGTCGATGTGACATCACGAAATAATGAGTATACATTTTTTTTTCATAGTCGTGTGATACAAATCAAATATTTACACAGAGTGGCAAATTTTTGGTTCTTTCCGACCAGAGATGGAGAAGATTCTAACTAAAACTCAAAAAAATCAGACCATAATCGGATCTGATATCACTGTAGTGTGGCCCGCGCTTAATAACCTCTTGACCTGATGTTCTTCATCCTCTGCAGATATAACTGAACCAACCAGATACACGGCAACATTCAATGGCATATATGTTGCAGGGTCTCTCATGCATTTCTTTTTTTTTTTTTTTTTCTTGCAGGTTCTTTCAGAATTCTATAGCAGAGGTGGTGATCCAAGCATAACATCAGAGGAGAAATTATTTGCTAAGTTTAACAAGAAAGTTACAAAGAATCCAAAACTGAAAATACATAAAGATATGGTGAAACTAAAACATTAAAAATGGCTACAGAAGGATCCAGATAGATGGGGAAGGAAGGGCTCTAGGGGCAAGGAAGAGACAGACAGCTTATGGAACTTACAGAAGGGCATTTTCCAATTCTCTTCAACTTTGCAGGATCCTGTTGAGAAGTGAGCTGGAAGTTGTCTTATCCTGAGACCTTATACTTGTCCTAGCATGATGAAAAAGTTTGTGCAAGGTCATTTCTTTCTTTGCTTACTCCCAGAGATATTTCTTACTCAGTGTTTAAATCCAGTGCATAAATTTAGAAAGGATGAGGCCTTTCTTTGTTTCCAGAAGAGATGGGTGGAGTGGTTGTAATGCTGATTTTTATGCAGGCAGCTTCAGTTAAGGCCAGTTGCTGAAAGGAAGAGCACTCCCTTAGATCAGTCTATGCTGGTCATATAATGTCTTGACATGGATGTACAGAGGTCTGAAGATGTGGGAAGGGGGGGTGGCAGGGGGCTCAGGGAAATTTTAGCCTACAGTTCACAATGCAATTTATAAGTTTTCAGTAGGATTTAAATAATCTCTTTATGAAGAAAGGAAGGAAAATTTGAAATCGGAGACAGTGTGTATTAAATGTAAAAGTTTCTGGGAGCTCATTTTAGGCCTACATTAATTCTTTTACCTCATGTTTGAATTAGATTCAATTATTCGAAGGAAAGGGGCAGGGGTTTGTTTCTTTTGGTTGCTAGAAGGGTATTAAAACTATTGAATCTATTACCAACTGTTGTAAATTTGGGTAGCATCGTAAGCATCATCACAGTCAGTTGTAACAAACAAAATCTCCATCATGAACATTATAGCATGACAGAAAGTAAAGCTGAGCTGGACAATTTACCTTAAAGAGATTGCTTCATCATTATTCTCTTTGGTGTTAAGTAATACCTTCAGCAAGCCTTCAGTTCACTTTGTGCATTGGTTAAAAAAATTGATATCTCTTGTCAGTGAGGAATGTTTCAGCATGAAGTATAATGGCTAACTCTTTTGATACCTAGACCAACTATTTGCTATTCTTGACATAACCAAGACCACCTGAGACTGACAATGCTTTGTGCTGAGACCACACACAAACTAAATCGATGTTCCTTTTTGGTCGGCAAAACCACCCACGCCATATAAGAAGATGTTGTGTTAAACCACTGAAGACCAACTTGAATTAAACTATTAAAGACATGATTGGATGGGACCATAGGTCTAGATGATAGAATTATTGTCCATTATGTATAAATTAAAAGGTGGGAATATGATGCAGAGTCATGTAAACAAATACAGAACTTTACTTCAGAACCTCTTTCTATTTGCATCGACAAGAACCTTCGGTTTTGACATTTTGGTAAAGTGGAAGGTAGGTTGTGCTTAGGAATTAGACACTGAATTTATATTAATTGAATCATCAGGGTTACTGTTTGTCTTGGTTTTTGTCTTAAAATACAGACCTGTAGACCAATAGGACAGTAGTCTCATGACAAATGAGGCCACCCAACCCCATGAGTACAAGATATCTGAGACCATCCAAAGGGACTCAGTTTTGGGTGGTGGAGTTTGGTTCTGGTCAAGGGCAGTCTGTGCAAACCTTAACAGATTTGAGAACCTTTCATACCACAGTCTTGATTAAGAAGTTTTGCATGATGAATTGACATCATTAAAATTGCCAGCTTTTTCTCTCCCCTTGCAGTTAACTATACATTACAATTATACTTCCATTTCGATACCTAGGGCCAGATAGTTATGGCCTCAGTACTGTCATACAATACAACTTCAGTGCGTAGAGGTTGCTGAATTGACACAAACTACTTTCAGAGAACTGCATTTTATTTCTCTCTACATTGTGCAATTACCCAGTGCCCACGTACATATAATAGGCGGCTTTGGGTGCAAACTGTATTTTAATGTTACCATTAAACAAGGATGTAAATAAAGACTAGATAAAGAGTGGGCACTGTTGTGTCATTGTTTGTATCAACTATCAAAGCAGAGAGGAAAAGAATCTTTGTGTGGCGAGAAACAAAAACCATAGCCTACGGCGGTGGGGTTTATTACAAGACAATTCCTTAGTAGAACAAAAGAAAGTTAGGCTTAAAAAACAGGGTTTTTTGGCAGAATCAATTTACCTAGAGTGTTTCATGTTCCATGGTCAGAATGAGTAAGTGAATAGGAACTTTTTGCAGGGGCCTACAAGAGTCTACTAAAACTTTTGGAATATTATCTGCCTCTTTGGCAGGGGAGTGGTTCGAATGACAAACTCTGGGATTGTGAACACTGGCGTACTGTAAGCGGGTGGTTGTGAGGGCTACAGACCCCCTCCCAAAAAAGTACAATTAAAATAGTAGTTATATGATTCCCTGTATGAGTTAATTATTTTAAAGGTAACAACCGCACAACCTGATTCCTGTTTTTCTGTGCAAAATCCTGTCAAAAATCAGGTAAGCGCCTAATTATTTCACTCCATTTCACCTTCTTGTGAAGACTGTTTATTTCTGCCAGGAAATGTTGGAATAACTCCTTGACTATTTGAAATAAATTTGAAAGTTTTCCTTAACCTTAAAGTAGGTGAGTTTTGATTCATTTGTCTTTTGTCACAAAGTGTATAGTGTGGTTTTAGTAAAGAATGGTGTTTTTGTATCTGATCATGAAATGAATGTAAGTGACACTGATAAGACATAACTCCGTAAGTAGGCAGTTACATAAAATCGTTAAAGTAGATTATTTATCCCCAAAATATGCAACTATTCCGCAAGGGACCCTCTATCTATTTCTGGTAACATCAAATGATAACAGGAAGACCTGTCATGATAGAGAATTGAACCAAATGTTTACCCGAAAATACTCAGATATGAGTCACTTTGATTTTCAAACTACGGATCATCTGAATAGCCCACAAATGTTGGTGTCTTAAAATATTACGGCCACTTTTCATATTAACATAATTCATGCCCAACCTTTACGGATTTTTGTGCACCCTTTGAGCAATAAAGCTTAAAGGGACTGTGGCATCCCCCAAATATACCTAGAAGGAGCCGTATAATTCTAAATAAAATTGGTGACTGCGCTTTGATTGACATTCATTCAGGGGCGTCACTACTGGGGGTGAGGGTGTTATGCCCCTCTGTCTGACAAATTTTCAAAGTGCGGGCTGTCGGGAAAATTTGCGTTGCGTTGCGTCGCGAAAACATTGCCACTTATTTTCACAATTCTTTTTGTCAGAACAAAGATTTTTATTTTGGGGCTAAAAAAATGTAGGGAAATTTTACGATCACATCATTTTTTCTAGGGAGGTGATATTATCACCTCCCTGGTTTTACATTGAAGTTAATTAGACTGGCCACAATTATTGCTTTGCATACAGTTTACCAGGGATCTAACCCCTCCCAGACTTGGAAAACTATCCTATTTGTCGGGAAATAATTATATCTTGTTGGGACAGTAATCACAAATTAGGGGAATTTTCTGTGTCGGTGAGTGATCATTACTTAACGGTCGGCACAGGGAAGCCATTATCTTTAAAAGAAATCCATGCAGGCTGTCGTGAAAATAGACATACCGCATTGAGTAACTACTGTCTGACATCTAGAACAGTGACCCTCAAAGTGAAATTCAAGACTTTTGAATGTGACGCAACTCAGTCTGACTACTCGGGAGGAGTTGCAGGCAGGCGTCATCAGTTTCGTCTGAGATCAGTCGGATTGTAGCATATACTGCCTAGGTAGATGTAAGTAGTCTACTGTTCAATCACACATGATGAGGGTCACCACATTGACTTCAGTAACCTTTTGATATCGCAAAAACATCTTCATTAGCCAATTCATGAAAGTCGGGTTTCAGTTGGGTCGAAAACAGCCACACACTGCAACGACTCTACTTAACCTGCGACGCAACCACCTCCCCCTCCCTACCTTCTTCCCGACTCCACTGTGGTTATCAAACATTTTTGTATTTCCGATTTTGGTCACAAGGAAGACTGTCGGATCGCAATCGGGACCGACGGTCGGGTCGAGAACAAAATTTGGCACACGCTTGAACGACCCGTCTGCCATGCTACCTGTTTTCACTGTCGCATCGCGGCCAAGTCATAGTCGTGTCTGTGCAGTATGCGCCTGTTTCCCACTTACTCAAATCGTCAATAAAGAGCGAGTTCTTGTTTTGCTGTAAACACTTGAAATTTAGAGATGTTTGAGGAGGAGGAGGCGGCTCGCTTTCCGACTGAGCGCTTTACCTACTGTCGGCGCATATACGTAAAACCGACAGAGGCTTAACTGTCGTATTTACTCTTAGTTGAAACGTTTGTGCTACATAACTTTTGTATGTCATCAGGGGCGCAAATCGCGGGGAAAAGGAACCCGTGGCCCCTCAACAGAAAAGGTGAGCCTTCAAAACAATCATCTACCCAACACTTACCTATAGTATTTACCAAATGGGAATTTCAACATAACAGGTTACTTTTGCAATATAAAATGAAGTAAAACCACACAAAAAAATGCCTTTGAAATTTTAATTTTCTTAGTGCTTCGCCCGCATCCTCCATATACACGAAATGTTTGATTATTAATTTGAGAAGAAAAAAAGAAGCGTGTCTGGATTACTTTGGGGTGCCTAGGCTGAGTTCTGGTGTACACTTTGTCCCCTAAACTAGTATGGATAACCATTAACCGACCTTTTATACCAAGTCAGGAAACTGCGAACTAGCCTTGGATTATTGCTAAATCTCTCGCAACCTTTTGACTATCCATCCTAGCTACTAAAGAACCTTTAAACCTGGTGTATCATGATGAATGACCATTAATCCTTGCTTGTATGAAACAAAAGGCCAAACTAAAATTTTGAAGTTTATTCAGTGCGTTTTTAGTGCTATTTGTAGATAAGTAATTGCTATGTACAGTGGCGTAGAAATCGGGGACCAGGGGTCATGGCCCTCTCAATATTTTTGACATTTGGCCCCCAAAGATCGCGATAGTGTTCAATACATATAAAATAGATACGTACTTTAATAAAGTCGGTTAGACCCTGTCGTCTGCTCATCTGATGTCATGAAAACACAATCGTGCCTGCATCATACTCTTATACAATAATCTGATTATTTCACAGGAAAAATCCATCAATAACATATCTATCAAGGTCAATACTGATGTTATAAAAAGTCAGTATTTCAACTTTCAAGGAAATTTCCCCAAAACGGTCAATTTCGGGAATTCACATTGAGTTTTTTTCGGGATATTTTTTTAGGAAATCAGACATTTTTAAGAAATAACTTGGAGGAAACTTAAACCTAATACCCAGATAAGTTAAAATTATTTATAGGTTTAATTTGAAGTCAATTATAAATTTCGGATTTTAAACGACGGATAAGCTTGTAGTAAGCGGCGTTCTGCGTCCTTTCTGATTTGTGCAAATACGTACGGTAGACGACCGTCCTTTTGTTGAAATCGGGAAATGACTACTCGACGGCGGGAAATTTGAGGATGAAAATCGAGAAGTATGTTTTAAAATGTGCAAACAGTATCTGACATGTACAGATCAGTGCACCGCACCAAGAAAGCGTGTTCTCTGCAAAAGAAAGTTAACAAGGTACTTCATTTTTTATAATTTGAATTTTTCTTTGAATATTTTATTTTTTGTTGCTCAAATTAAAATCGGAAAAGTCAAATTGATCAAATATGATGTTTTTGTGTGGGAAGGGGTGTCAAGGCCGAAAAATCGCGTCTGCCCCCCCCCCCATTGTTAAACATCTTCCTACGCCGCTGACGTAAAATGAAGGCAAACACAGTATTATAATGTCATAAGAGTGGTTTTGTCGGCGCGCATTCATCTTTTACCCATATTATTCTAGGCCTATCTTAACTTCCCATAGAACATTATGTAATTATTGCAGAGCTCCGTAAACTCTACGGTCGCCCTCTAGTCGCCACTGAGAGGCTTTACTAAAATGCAGTACCGAACTTACCTGTGGGGGTGGGGTTGGGGTGCTGGGCACGAACTAATGTGGGGCCCCCTTCACTATAATCTGTTTCGTACATCAGTGGCGACAATAATGTAATTTTGCGGGGGTCCCTGGGCACATGCCACGCTGACCCATGCGTAATTCCGGCCCTGCTAAAATGGACCCTAAGACGGGTAACTGAACCCTACGCTAAAGACGATTTTATGCTACTATAACTCGTAGACGCCGACTTGTGCGACCAAATCGACCTTGATGCCGTAGCGGACAAATAAAAGCCGGTGAGCCAAAGTCAAATTGACATGGTCAAACGTAAAACTGAGTTTTCCCGTAAGTTTTTTGTTTTGGGAGTTATCTTGTTATCTTATCCTCGGGTCATACTTAAAATTCCACACTGTACGTTTGCAATGATTACCGTAATACGAGGTTACGAATTAGCCGTCTGTGACACAGACATTTTGTCGGGGGATGTTATCCCTTTTTTGTCGGGCAAAAGCACACACCCCTCCGCCTCACTCATCGATTTATAGGGATGCCCCTGTATTCATTCAAACAGTAGGTCTACTCTAGTTGCTCAATAAAGACCAGTCTAGGCAGTTGTGTTCCCAATATGACTGATAAATTAAAGGTAATAGGCAGTCGCGCCCAAAATTTGCTTTGAAAAATCAGCAAACTTGCAAATATCCTCTTATTGCATTATAAGCACCTCTGAAGATGTTTTTAACGTAACTATTACAATCAATAGATAAAGCAAAGAGAAATTCTCCTTGAATTTCACAATTCACTAACAAAAATATTGTCACATGACCAAAATAGGGAATTTATGAACCAGAGTGACGGGGCATATTAACTCTGATCGGGGTGACTGAATTTTCCCTTTAAAACACGGTGCAGGCTATACTGTGGTTCTGTCTTGCGGGAGGGGCTAGAGGTCAACTTAGTTCAAAGTGAGAATCTGAACTGTCACTCTGCGGTGAAACTATAGATCCTCAATTTAAGATCGTTTTGAAGCCCTACTTAGCTGGCCTAAACGTCATGGTGACTGTGTATGTCCAATTATGAGGTTAAAAAGAACAGGTAATGGCAGGAGTTCAGTGTTGATCATATTATGATACCTTCTGGATAAAGTTCGATTTCTTATCGATAAATAATGTCATAAATAAAACTGTAATGAATTTAAAGATCTCCCCAGCTAAACAGAATGTACACATTTTTGGCTACACATTTTACCACACCTTTCCCGCTTTTTTTCCTTTATTTTTTATTAAAATGGGGGAGCCAAGCGATGTGCAATGGCTGTGAGGCACATTTTGGGTTCTTTGACACATTGCTTATTCTCGTTTGCATTCGTTACTACAAATCCTAGTAGAATGTAGCCATTTTGGTGATTTTTCGCTGACTCGCCTATTTTGTCTATTATCAAAGTAAAAATGGATCGAAAAGTATCACAGGGGTACAAGTTACACTTCTCTGCACACTTTTTGACCTAAAAGGTTGTGTGAACTGATTTCTACTTCGTGGAAATTTTTAAAAATACGTTGCAACAAGATTATAACCTTTGGGCAATTTTTGTGAAATTCCTTCTTCAAGAGATAAGAACCTATATAGTACCTCTGTCAATAATTTGCAATTCCCTTGTTGATTCAAATGCCATGAAAAATGAAGCGATTGATCTCAGAAAGTCGTTTGAGGCCTTATTATTCTGTTGCTGTAAAGTGATTGATCATATCACTTCACTATTTATTGAATAATTTTTTTTTAATTTTCTGGGACACTCAGGCCTCGCCTTATCATGTTCTTCAAAAACTCTTAAACGTTTGCTTTACGAGGACACGGCCATGGCACGTTTGACCGAAAGGCATACGTGGGCCCCAGGGGACCACGGTAATTTCCTAAAGTGACAAGTGAGTGATTATTGGATAATCTCTTCAAGGTGTTACATTTTTAATTTTAATCACCATCATTTTGTCATGGCTGCACTGTTTATTTTGTCATTTTTTTTAGGGGAGGTGGAACATTAGTAACTAGTGTTCCATTATTTATTTTAGAAAAGAAAGCCCAGACTTTTGCGTAACATATTCAAGCATCGCACGAGGCTGTCGGATGTTCCTCCTTTGAAGAAAAGAAAGGTTATTTTCTGCGCCTTTCAGAAAGCTGTCAATCAGTAACGCATAGAATCCCATTGAAACCAACACATGTATAGAGTATTTCCCAGTGATATCAGGTATGTACCTTAAATTTCTCAAAGGGGGGTTGGTTGGGCTGGATTTTTTTCGAACTTTTTTTCCAGGACTAATGTAAATGCGTCACTATCTGAGTGGAGCCCCCATGACGAATAGCCCAAAGCTTACCCAGAAAAAAATGCCATTTTTATGGAATTGTATTTTTCAGTGTGACAGCTTGCAATTCAGCAAATGGCGCAAATGGCAATCGGAAGGATATATAATTATCATGCGTCCTTGTCAAAAAGACCAGTACACAGGTCTGGGTCCCCAAGGAAACCCTTAAGGATAAAAAACTGTTAGATGTAATTCCTTCCATCTAGAATTCACAATAAATACACAAATAAATGTTTTAAAAGGAATGTACTTTGCTAGATCAGGCTTAGAGGCTTCTGAAGCGATCGTCGCTTTCGATTTTACGTACTGGTTTATTCTAATATTAAAATGGCGGTTATCTGTGGTATCACTGGAGAGCGAATTCGTATGACTTAATTTCATGTTATCGAGAAAGATGTGAAATCATTGCGTTTTATGTTTAAAACAAGGAGCTGGAAAACGCCTTCTAGCTCCCTGTGTAGAAGGTACTGATTTATGAAGTTACTCAAATTTTTCAGTTTGCCCAGCGCGTGGTGGAAAATGTTTAATGTCATGTTGGTAAATTGCAGACATACCGTAGATTTTGTGTTTCTTTATAATGTTGATACCACTGTTAAGAATATTTATTGACTTTGTTGACTACCGTACACATGACACAGTCATATGCTAGATCTACACTGGAAAATGTTCAGTTTTCAATAGTATTCAGGGCCGTAGCGTGGGCGAAATCCCTAGTGTGGCAGTTCATGACACTATCTAAGCGGAGCAACAAGTTACGTGCCTACGGATGGTCAACACCTGGCGGACCCTACAGATGGTCAACACCTGGCGGACCCTCCTTTTTCACCAGTACATACGTGTCATTCCGGTGAGGGTGGTGAAGGGAGGGTACATGTAAAACCTGGACTATGTGCAAAATTAGTGCTATCGTTGGCTAAGCTTTGAACTGATGATACATACAATTAGTTGTCATAATTTAGTGATATTCTTCCTTAAGTGTTTTGGCTGAGTGTATTAAAGGCAAGAGGTACTGTCTAAGAGAAGGGGACGACATCTAAACTCTTTGAGCAATATTTGTATATGTGAGGCTGCTTGGATGAAAGTGGTGCCATCTTTGGTAAAGCTTCGTAAAGCGTTGAATTGATTACATGTTTAAGAATTCTCATTATCTAGTGGGGTTTTTTCTATTTTGGAAGGGTTTAACTAAAGGGGATGTTGCGTGGACAACACATCTATCCTTTGAGATATTTTTCTTGTTCTAAGTTTTCCTATAGATCTAAAATGTTTTTTTTTTTCTTTTTTAAAGCTTTAGATTGATAACATAATCTGAACTTTACACTATTTGCTGAACTTTCGGCTGTTGCATACATGGAACCCATGCAAGACTGATAATCGCTGAGGACTTCAAGTAGAAGAATATATTTAATTAAAAAGGAAAACGCAGTGACATCAATTTGAATTAGTGAGCTCCTCATGGGCGTCACCAGGGGAGGTCGGTTGGTGCAGACGACCCCCCCCCCTCCTTCGAGCTTCTTTTTTACAGAAACGTTTAAAGGATGTACTAAAAATTGAAATAGGTTTCTTCTGTCATTGTAAAGTTTGAATTTCTTTTAATATGCTGAATATTTAATTTCGCTGCAATTACAGATCGAGTCTCCAAATTACTATTTTACCCCTTACTTTTTTAACAGGTAAAGGTTAGGAGAAATGTAGCTACACCTTTCCATAGTATTATGATTATATATCTAATACCACCAGGTACAGAAATGATAGAAAATATGAAAAGTACTTTTGATGAAATACCTTTAAAACGTTTCCTTTTTCAACGGAACAACCATTTTATAGAAACCATCTTAGAAAGATGTTCATCTCTTGAATTCTGGTTATTTTGGTGGGTAAACTGCTTCATGTCAGTATAGGATATACATTAATATTAAAACGGACTTGCCATGCTTGACATTTCAAAGTGACTTAAAATGTCAATGAAAAAGGTGATTATATTGTTGTAGCAGTCGACTGCTCTGAGGGTTTTAACATTACTACACATAGAAAAATATGTTAAGTAGGATGCCCTCTCAAGATTTCGACTCCTAGCGCACTAAATGCATGACATATGCTTGTCAGTGTTTCGTATCCACCTTCGACTCGCCGGTTCGATATTCCAGCAATAAGGCGTTTTGCTCGATCGGATAGTATTTTGAAGAGGTAGTTATCCCACAAAAGTCTGGCATTTCGAAAGGCATTTTACGTTTAGGAAAGGTTGTACCGATATTTGAAAATGAACTTCTTTTTATCTCTACATACGTATCGAACTGAGTGATGGGTCAATCATTATCTTAAATTTCAAACAACTTCTTTTGTTCTTTCTCCAATGTTTTGCTCGGCGTTTTCAATTTTTACCTTTCCATTACCTGTTTTAATGGAATAAATGACATGTACAGTATTTTCTAGGTCTTGTGGGAGAAAAGATGAAAGTAAAAAACGAAGTAAATTGGTAAAATCACAGTGTGCACAAACTTACTGTTCTGTATATATATATATTTATATATTTATATATATATATATATATATATAGCCTGATAACTTAAAGGGGAAAGGAATTCTGCTTTCTAAGTAGGTGCATATGATTAAGCAAAAAATTACAAATAAGTAGTGGCAAACAGCTTCATTGTATCTTGTTCCGTTTTGGAGATATGACTATTTATTACAATGACACGGTGCCACCATAAGATGACTTGGAGCAAGTATGTTATGTCCTGTCAGAGCCACATTAAGACAAATTTGTAACGTATATCTTTGTTTTCTCTGAACTAGTTTTTTATTTTAGGAAATGAAATAAAAACTCTTTGCATCCTTTCTAAACATTTTCAGCCTAGGGAATAATTAGCTTAGACAGAAACTTAACAGTACCTATGGTATCAAAGAAATTATTTTAGACAGATTTTAAACAACTACATAGCCAATGCATAATTTGTTGTGGCTCTATGACATCATAACAGACTTGCCACAAGTCATCATTTTCTGCAAATGGTGGCACCCTGTCATTGCAATAAATAGCCATATCTCTAGAACGGAACAAGATAAAATGAAGCTGTGTGCGACTGCTTGTCTGTAATTTGTTGCTTTGTCATATGTGCCTAACTTAGAAAGTAGAATTTCTTTCCCCTTTAAGCAGTAAAGAGATTCTTTTCATTGCAAATTTGAACGATTTTCTTAAATTTCTTTTCATTGCAGAGTTCAGTTTGCTTAAAACTTTTCTATGATTTGCTGCTCTATGAGGTGAACTATTTTTACCTCCTTAATCTTAAATATTCCATTATATTCCACGAGCTTCTGAGGGTTTTTGTCCAGTGAATCCTTTGCCTTCGGATCCCACCAATTGGTTCCTTGACCGAGTCAATGGATCTCATGATAGGTCCTAACTTTAAAAGAAAAACGTTCTAGTGCCATTTCCATTTTAAGACTTAAAATGGGTCTACGTTTTGCTCTTATGTAAATAAGCAATCACATTTTTGGCATTTATCAAACTGGCAATATTGACGATAATTTCACCGCATTATAGGCATTTGAAATGTCTAACTCCTCAGAGCTTCCGGGGGCTTCGCCCTCTGGACCCCCACCGGGGCTTCGCCCCTGGACCCCACGCCGTAGTGCTCGCTATACGCGCGAGCATTGCCACTGTCGAGGCAATAACTTCCTTCTTTACACAAAATACGACCCTTTAAAAATGTCTGGTGACGTCCGTGCCCCGGTATCCTAATGGCTCTTGAGAATCATGCTACAATATGTTACTCACAGAGTTGTGAAATTCGCTTATAGAGTAACTCCTTGGTTTACCTTGAATATGCAATATTTGTGTTCTGTCGTATAATGAAAGATAGGCCTACGTAAAGTGAAATAAGAGGGAAAATGCGAGATTAAGCTATTGTTTCAAAATAATTTTGGGGGGACTGCTTATGCCCCTTTACTTACAGGTTAATTTACAAGTTCTTTGAGTTTAGCTAATAATTAAAGGTAATCATATAGCTATTTCATCTTTAGCCATACAGTGTATATGCTGGTGTTTTCAAGGGCGTATTTGTAGGAGGCAGATTGTTTATTCCGATGTCAGGAAGAGAAACCCACATTATAAGGCGTCCGTGGCCAGGGTCAGGGGACTTCTCCTGGAAAGTTTGGGGTAAAAGTGATACTTTCATACGATTTCCCTGGTTTGGGTGCCTTAACATCATAATTTGGGCAGTGAAATTTTCAGCGTTTTAGTATTTTTTTAAGTAGACCAAGCTTCATTTAAGGTTCGGAAATATCAGGGGGCAACTGCCTCTTGCTTCCCCTCCCCCAGCAGGATACTGCCCTGGTATCACAGTTGAGGACATACAAACATTTTAATTATGTAAAGAGTAACAAAACAACTGAGGCAACTTGCCCACTTTGCGTCGCATTCTGGGACCTTGAGGAAGCCTTCAGCAATTTCTTGGCAAATGTAACCGATCTTCAAAAAGGGATATCTTGAGTTCAGAATGAAGTTTGCTTACAGGGTTTAAATGACACGTACTTAATATTTTCCCTCCTTGAAATAGGAGTCCTTCAAAATGACATCAGAGAACGCATTTAACCTTTTTCGCGCGTGTCTTTGTTTTCGTCGGGTAAAGAAATTTATCGCTGAAAAGATTTGTGGGTGTTATTGAAATAATAAAATGAACCCCCGACCATACGCTACAAAATGCGCGGTCTGACGGTCGGCCTGTGTGCCACTCTGTTAAAGACGTAAGTGTTTCAAGGGAAGTGGAAAAAATGAAAGAATACCCAGTCATGGGACCCTGTATATGGTTCTCTATTATCAGATGTGGCCAACCTCATCCGAGTGATGTGAATCTAAATTAGCAAAAAGGCGTGACAAGAGTACATGCAGTCGTTGGATTGTTGAATATTACATCCCCGGGTGTTTATGTATGTTTGGAAACAATAGCCTACTAAAAGGGGCAATACGATGGGATCTCCTAAAAGTGTATCTCTAAACTTCAGGCTGTTTCTATGATCTGAATAACAAATCTCAACTCTGGTTTGGAGCGATCTCGCGGAGAAGAAAGGCATGTAAAGTCTACTTGAGGCAAAGCCTATATCTATTTTAAAAACCTTCTTATGAACTATAGAAGGTCGGCATGTTTATTTGGAAGACGGTGGACGGAAAAAAGTGTTCATATTCGTATTGAGCACACCTGCGAGTATTGACCGAAGGCCCATCTATCCAGGATGTCTTTCCATGTCGTTTGGACTTTAGTCATGACTTAAAGAGCCCTACAGTCTCGCCCTTAACATATTAAGGAATATAATCATATATCTAAATACAATTGGTGACCTCACTTTGATTAACATTACTTTAAATCAAAGCTTCGCCATGGTTGGTCAATGATGACTTAAACAGTAAGTTGTGTTCCCAATTACCACACACAGTGGTGTGTTAATATGGCCTCTAGCGGCTTTAACTCGGTGCAAGCTACTGCAGATTTGAAGATCTATAAAACAGCTATTTTTTATTGGATGAAGTACTAGAAGAAGAAGAATTAAAAAGGAAATTTTTTACTGTCTAGAGCAGGATTATAGGGGCTTTAAGAATATGATTCATTTATACCCTTGATGAAATAAAAAAGAATAGTAAATCTAATTAGTAATTGTACACTATTGACGGTAACAAGAGTATCTGCCTACAAGGACTAGGTATGCAATCTAGTAACATCATTGTCAAATATATTGTATATGCTACATAATTGGAAACTGCTGGACTTATTTTGCGACTTCAATAGGACTTTTGGAGTATGCATTAAATGAGCAATGACGAAAAAATGAAAATTTAAACGAAAACGAGAAACAATGTGTAGTTTGAACCTTCTTCAATTACGATTTCGAGCAAAAGTTTGAAGTAATGAAAATACAGGCTGGTGGAAGGGGCAGTCAGAAACTGGAGAGGTCAAGTATGCTTTTACACACCCAAATCCCTTTTCAAAGACAAAAAGATGAGTGGAAACCTTTAGTTGTGTCATTTTTAAAGTATATCAAACTCTTGCAATAAGATATTAAACTTCTCACTAAACGAACTTCGAAAATAACACAAAATATACCATCAAATTCCATCTAAAGACTCTCAGATATTTAAAACAAATTTCGAAAAGGGGAGGTGAATACTCCGCCTTATACACCTCTTTTCTAGGTCGGCCCTCGCCCTCATCTGAAAACACGATCCCCTTCGTTTGTGGTAATGCTCCACTAGTCTACCAAGCTAGAAGTAACGTATGTCAGTTTGATCGCTGCACTGAATACCGCCTTAAGGAACCATTGCGTACATATACACTGTTACCAAAACTTTTTCAAAAGACCTCTAGCTTGAATGCTGAAGGGCAAAAATCAAAATATTAAACCTCTGCATCATGAATATGTCATGCGTACCTCCATTGTAGACTGGCTGAAAAGAACAGACATACACATGGTCTTATAGCCAAAGGCCGAAAAGTGACACTTTTTATCAATTTAATTTACGTTTCTGAGTCGAAAGTAGAGTTACCTATGTTTTATGAGACCAGAAGTATACCCTATGTACTCCATTACCTTTACAAACTTTAGCCTGGTAGGACTGTAAAAACATTTCCCTTACTCCTATTCAATGTTTGCTCTTTCATAGGCCCCTACAATATTCGGAGAAAACACATTACTCAAGGGAGAATTGAATTTGCCCACTTTCAAAATGAAACCATGGTCTGCCTGTATTTCAAAACTTTCAAATGACTTAAAAAGGCCAATTCCTAGAAAACTAAGTTACCAAATTCATCACAATGAGATGGCCAAGCATCGGGTTTTTGACGTAAAGAAACCTCACTCGGAAGTTTTCTCGGCATATTCGGTATCTATTTCTATTCAAACACGCGTTGCCGATAGCAAGTATCAATCAATCAATCCATTAATGCCTCGGTACCTATCTGCAGGTATGTCAAATTAATCCAGAGGGGCGAAACCCAGTATCACTAGAGGTAACCCTGTATCACAAAGAAAACAGAAGAAAGATGCGTTGTTTGTGTTTCACGTTTCTAGAAGCAGTTCTGACGTTGAGATGGCACTTAATTTGTGGGGCAACATGTAGCGAGCATGTAGGACACGCTTTGCATGTGTCT
The DNA here is from genome assembly GCA_009936505.3 of Holothuria glaberrima. Taxonomy (NCBI): domain Eukaryota; kingdom Metazoa; phylum Echinodermata; class Holothuroidea; order Aspidochirotida; family Holothuriidae; genus Holothuria; species Holothuria glaberrima. Next base: position 434 of record WURT03467988.1, on the reverse strand, counting down.
ATAAATTGCTTGAAGCAAATGCCCTTGACCCACGGGGTCCTTTCTCATGCCTGTGCAAGTCCGCTCCGGCAGGTGAGGGATGGGGGACAGGTGCCCCATACATTTGAAAGTGGAGGAGCTTGTCCCCTTTACTTTTTTCCAGAATCTCAACGAAAATAGGAGACAGTTGTTTGATTCCATAGCCTGCAATACAGCTGATTTAATGAAACCAAACTAGAAATGGTGAAAATATCTATTAAATGGGTTAAAATCGGGGCAAAGTGTCAAAAGTTTCATCACAGATGACCTGGCCTCGAAATTTTTAAAGGTACTTCAAGTAAGCCCCAGATGAATATCCCCTGAAGGCTGTTCAGAGTGCAGATGAATATCCCCTGAAGGCTGTTCAGATTGCAGATGAATATCCCCTGAAGGCTGTTCAGAGTGCAGATGAATAT
>WURT03467877.1:0-22186 GCA_009936505.3 Holothuria glaberrima | reverse complement strand
TTAATGTGCCGCGATGACATCACAGATTTCCCATAATGCACCTCATCTTGAGAAAAAATTGCATTTCTTTGAAAATTTGTATTTTCCAAATGTAACTAGCAATTGAGATGCGGTTTTCACCTCCTAAAAGAGAAAAAGTTTCTGCATTTTTTGAATACACTGAATTTTGTCTCTGGAAAATGCCTTTAAGCACTAGCGGTAACCTACTTATATCTTTTCAAATGATCGATCTTTACATTTCTTGTTCTAAAATCGTCCCAAACTCCCAAACTTTTCACAACTCCGCGCGGTGTTCGTTTGTGGTCCATTTAAGTTCAGTTTAGAAAGTTAAAATGAGTCCACTAACTTATCCACAATCCCACTGAGTAGCCTAATCAAAACGACGAGTGGTTTTCCGACAAAGGTTGGCCAGATCAGGGTTTGGGTAAGGAAAAGTTATAGCCAGACCCAGCTGCATGGGCTTACAAATTTTGAGGGACGTATGCTTCTTGGTAGAAGAAAAATGTGCCTAAAAGTTGCCTCTTATTTGCCTTTCCTATTTGAATTGTTTTTCTAAGTTATAAAATCTCGAATTGGACGAATGATTAGATACATCTTACAAACTCGGTGATAATCTGGAAGGTTATATTTTAACAACTATATCCTTGGCACTTTATACGTACCAACCCATCCGATGGTGAGGCTCCTGTCAGCAAGTGTCATGATAGTTTCCCGTACCCACCCAAACACATTCTTTTCAAGATACGTTAATTATCAACTCTGCATGATCGAGTGTTTTCGTTGTTACCAAAAATAATGGGCATATTGTGATACTTGTGATCATCTGTTTCGTGCCCCCCAAATGTAATTTAGAGATTATAAGTGTCAGCCACGCAATGTTTCGTTAATACATGAAAACTTTTGGGGCTTCGCCCCTTTGTTCCACAGGAGTGTTGACCTGGAGCCCACTAGAGGTCCTTCAAAGGGTCCCTAAACAACGCTGTTCAGTGGGGCTTTCGCTTTCCCGTTGTGTCGTGTAGAAATTTCAAAATGGGAACCCCCTCTCGGTTTGTGGCCCGCGAGATTTTCATGATGAAAAAATGTGGCCCGCCAACGGAAATAATTAAGAACTCCTGGTCTAAGCTGTACTTAAATCGCATTGCCTCCTTACCTAAAGGATTTATCTAATGAGTTGGGGAAATGGATTAAAGTTATCAACCCAACTTGGGAGGTCAATTAAGAAATTTTAGTTTCCTACAATTTATATAAATGTCATACAAAAGTATACCAACTTTTTAACTTTTTAGGGCCATTTCCTGCAATCTGAAAGGCATTTTTTTTTTAAAAACTGTCCTTCATAAGCTACGCACCAACCCATGGTGGCGCGAAGTATACTTCCACTATACCCATTTTTTCAACTTGCACAAGTCAGCTCCCAATCGAAAATACCTTCCGACGGCACTGCTATTACCCTTTTTAGCGGGTGGGGTCCAAGGCCCCGCATTGGGGCCCTGATGGGGGTCCAGGGGGAGAAGCCTCCGGAAACTCTTTGGTTTTAGCGTAACTCTGCATGGGTGAAAAATTAAGTCTAAGAAAACTTAAGGTATATTTTGGTTCATAACGCATCATCAAATGCACAGATTCCAAATAATTTTAGTACATTTGGCTAATGTCCCGTCAGGCCACTATACTTATAAGCGGTTGAGGTCCAGGAGCCCGCCTTTTTGCCACTGGTGAGGGTCCAGAGGGAAAAACTCCCTGAAGCTCTGAGGTTTAAGCGTATCTCTGGGTGAAGAAATAAGTCTCAGGATACTATCCTGAGATCTTACAGAGAAGGGAGGGGGCAACTGGAGGGGCTACTGTCGGGGCAAGGGAAAAATCTGAGGGGACGAACGCTCCCTCATGCCCCGTAGCGCAGCCACTGCATGTATGGTTATGATGATCTAAGCGATGGAACTGAATGAAAATCTACCAAAACCAAGCTCACCGTCCGCAGATTGAATGTAGGCTAGATGTTCCCTGTGATTGATTTATTGAAAGAACCAGGAGCCCTTTTTTTCAAACGAGACTGGCACTGATCAAAGGCAGCAGTCCTCGACATAAAAGGCATTCCCGGCTTATCTGCATTAGAATGGGAATTACGCAAGTCAAAAATTCCAGTACCGACTGCAAATACCAAAAGAAGGGACCTGTCACTGATTTCACCGAAAGGGAAACTACTTTCGAATGATTTGAATAGTGAATCCATGTGACTTGGACCTATCTTCACAAAGAAACTTAGATTGACGACTCGTGGTTTTAACTATTCATTCAATATAGTTAGAAAATCTTATCCGAATCCAAAGTCGATCAAAAGTAAAATTTTACTACCTGTAAACGGTGATCCGGTATGAATCTATAGGATATTTGTGACCAAAAATGATCCAAAACGGGTTTAATAATGAACGTATTTTGTTTTCTGTAAATTTTTGTTCCAAAAGTTGAAAAATTTTTCGCGGGCTACGCGCGATTTCATATTCAGGTACATTTTGCTTTAAAATACATTTCAGACATGTTGGCTTTACAAAGGTAAGGTTCTACGATTAGGCCTTTGTTCTTCCGTGTAGGCGTGATCCTGGAGAAACACAAAACTAAATTGACTAGTTCTATCCTCTTTTTGTTATCATTTGAAAGATTCTTCAGACTTAACATCAAGGTAAACATATTTTGTTAGAAACGTTAAGGTCTCAATGCTGAGTCCAGGGTTAATGGAAGTGTGACCCCCTTTCCACCAGTCGCCCGACTTCTTGGTATTGCTCTTAAAAACAGACACTATTCATCCAAAGTATACGTTTGGTTGGGAAAAACTAACGTCTAAATTGTTGAATGATTTTTTTTTTACACCAAAGTCAAAAAAATGCAGAGTTGGTAGCTCACATAACACAGTGTGCACATGGAGTGTTCTGATTACATAGTATTGTCTTGCATGCCTACCAGGATATGACCTTAACCATTCAATAAACTACTATGTTTGTGTCTGCACAAGAAGGGTTCAAACCAGTTGTGAGAGGGGCTAGGAGTAACTTAGTCGGGAGAATTTGAACTGTTTGGGATAAGGAGGGACAGATTCTTCTAAAGAAACCCCAAATTTTTATATTTTCCTAATAAGAACCAATCATTTTTAGTTTTTCTTCAACAGATACCCAATTCCTTCGGCGCGCTTCGCGCGTCCAAAAATTTGTGATCCACATCCTTTTGGCACCCTGTAGCTTCCAGCAGGGTTTCTGGTCGTTGGTCCTCTCGTCGGGCATATCCTCCCACCACCCCTTATTGAGTCTGGATGCAAGTTTTATCACGGTAAATAATTTTCCTGCAAAATTTCGGCACTCTTCGTACACAATTCTCACAATTCAGGTTGTATCACCCAGCAACATAAGCACAAAAATTCCAATGCCAAATTCTAGCCAAAGCTAGGTGAAGGCTCAAAGTTGACAAGTATGAAGAAATTTTCATGTAGCAAAATAATACTGTGTATAACATTTGTAGCGTGATGACTATATATGGTTTGAAGCTAAATTTACTCGTAGCACAAATTTATTCAAAAATTACCTCTCCTCTTCATGCAAAATTTGGTTCAAAATAAAGATACGATAATTACATTATGAATTGTAAAGAGCCTGGTGTGCTCTCACTGTCATTCATAGCCCTGCACGAAGCTCCATGCAATTGCTACTACTTTGCTGATTCCTTGGACTTTCGGGGAGTTCCTTCTATATTCTGAAATATCATAGTAGGCCACACCAAGCCTGTCTTATGGCAGTCCCTGGTCCCCTCGCCGTTCGCAAAGTACTCAACTCTTCACCTGTGCTTGCTGGGCTGAAAAAGCATCGCCGTGATCATACCTTGTTCCCTTCACTTGGAGATACTTTTCACATCTACGTATTGCCAAGAGGGATTGGAAATTCCGCCTAAAGGGCGATTTTTTCGCGCGCTTCGCGCGCATGTGCGCACGTCAACCGATACTTTCAAGTTGGCTGTGGTAGACTTTCGACATCTCTGTGGTTTCTGCAAACTGTTATCATATGGTGGCACAACTGTCCACACACATAATCCTTCTTTGGTGCCCTCTATACGGTTTCGGTGCCCCCTGTATGAGAATTCCTGGTTACGGGCCTGGTCGGTGTCCGTACCCATCTGAACGAGACTGATTTTGAGAAGTTATTTTCGGGAAGAGCCGAGCTGTTTGTCTTGACAATAACCTGAAATGAATCCTTTTCGGCCAAATTGCCCAAATTTTACCTGTGATCTGCCTGATTGAGATATTGGTTTCGCCCCATCCTATATAGGACTACAGCCACCTCGCACCTGGATCCCTCAGATCTACGAATTCTTGTTTGATAAACAACCATGGAATGTTATCATTTGCAAAGAGTCTGTAATATTGTATCTTTCTCACCAACGACGTATCTATTTCAAGCCACTACCGTATTTCATCGGAGAGAAAATTACTTCCGTAACAGTTATTCTTTAGATTTTGTTACAAATACGCCTGCTCTAAGGCAAAGCACAAAGTAAATAAAATTGCAAACGGCTCACTTGAATGGTTTGGAAAGGCCTCACCGTTTTGAGACCTCACCGTTCTATTGTCTAAGTGGGGCGTGATATATTGTCAGTTGCATCGCCTTGGGCCCTCGCAAATACAAGGAGCTCTGAAACGCATTTCGATGGAAGATATCTAAGTCAATCAATTGCGTCTTCCAATTACTGCATCAACTAAGCTGGACATTCATAGGTAAATAGGGAAGTATAGCAGCTCATCATTATCAGAAAGGCAAATTTGTCATTCAAAAGGCTTTCCGAGGGCCACTGATGAGGTCTAGGAAGCTTACAAATTTAAAAAACTGCAGCCACTACAAGTACGCTTTCTACAATTGTTGCAAAGTTGCAAAAGAGTGAAGTGGCATCTTCAGGAATTAAGTACTGGAAAACCCTGGGTAAAGCATCAGGGGTCATAATTATAAATTAAGGTATGATTTGCAATAAATGTGCAACACTACAAGTTACTGTGTTAACATTTAATTGATTTTCAAGTTATACTATGAGAGAGGACAAATTGTAACTCGATTAACCGTAATGCGAGTAACCACCTTGTTAGATAACAGCCAGTTCTTTCATTGCTTATTTTACCATCAGTGGATACCATTTTACCTCAGTTGAATAACATGTGTAACAATTTCAATTAATGTGGTATAGAAAGCCTGGGAGACATAAATTCTTAACTCATCATGTTTTGTCACGTCTTTTCTAGTAACGCGAGTAACCAAAGTTTGCTTGCTTATAAAATGTAAACAAAAACTGTTGATTTAGCCATGAAAGAAATCAAGTCAGCACTGTATAGATGTCCAGATTTCAGCATCCCTGTTGAGTCCACAATAATGAAAGTTAGATAAATGCTACTTGGGGCTGCATTGTTATTGGTGTACGGTTTAATGCATGTATGGTAACTTACAATTGACTTTTTACAGGATTGGCCAGAAAAGGGCGTTGTACCAGCAACCCTCCTCCTGGCCAGACTATAAAATTGACCCCATTTAAATTAACTGCACCTAAGAGTATCAAAACCACGATTTTTACTATTGTCAAATGGAGGGAATCGGGATTGACCATGAATGTAAACCGGGGATACTGGCTCGGAACCGAGTTAAATGGACTCTTTGAATACGTAAAGGAGACCGAGGCAATCGTTGCGACACTTTTTGGGATTTACTGCAGATATTGTAGATCCATACTTAACATCTGAACATAGACGTGTCCTTTACCAATAGTGGGTAATATCACGGCTGTATTTCAAAAGATCAGAGAATAATACATTGAACAAATTTGTGAGTGCATGTTTTGTAATCAATCCCAATATGGGTACAGACTGTAACATGCAAGTTGTACAGGCCGTGAATTTCTCAGTGGCAACAACGACTATGGCTAAAGCAAAGAAATGAAATATTTCATTCTAAAGTCCTAACACATGTCAATCGATATAAGTCAGTATGATTAAATATACAAGATATCGTTTTGCATATGTACCATTATTATGCAGTGTGACCGGTGCTTAGTAGGGCGAACCGGGTAGGCAGTAGCAGGAGCAGGGACAGGGACAGGCTCTAACACTGCTGTTGGAGTCATTATGAAGGGTCAAAACAGAATGGAAAACAGACCTCCACTAGTAAAACTCACCTGAAATACATCTCTTTAACGGAGAATGCTAGTAGCTATGGTTAGGTATGTAGTATGCTCCATACAGTGAAAAAATTTGCTGACTAGGTCATAATTTAGTTACCAGGGTCCTCAAAGGTTTAAATAAATTACACCCATTTTTAGGGTAATGTTACAATCTGTCCCTGCTCCTGATCCTGCTACTGCCTACCGGTGGTTTGCGCTACCAAGCACTGGCCACACTGCATAACTTTTTTATTCCTTGTATACTTATACTAACTAATATCGATTCTCAGAAGTCAGGAAATCTAATAGTTTAATATTGATCGATATTACAAAAGTTTTCCAGACCCTGTGTCTTTACCATCTTACAGGTGTACTACTATATATAAGCCTGCTGTTAGACCTATCTCAAAATTAGTGCACTTTTCAAAGCACCGCCGATGCAAGGAAATGTTTGCTTAGCATATGCTTTTATGATTGTAACATGCAAAGAAATCACATCTAACGGTGTTTGATTTAACAAAATCGCAGACTCCCGTGTCTGGGCCACATATACGATCATGAGCCTATACTGACTGGTAATCCTATTCCGAAATTGCAGTGGGCGCCATTCATAGCAGCAGTTATGCACATAATTGATGTTTGCTTGGGCACTTACCTTCATTGCCTAAAGCCACGAAGTACCATTTAGCAGTGCCTAACTTTCAATTTTTCCCCTTCGCCCTATCCCCAGCGAGGTTTTATACATTTGACACTCTGGGTTCGAACTTTGCCCTCACAAATTTAGCACCGTTCCCCCTCCTTTTAAAATCCTGGATCTGCCCCTGTCCCTGTTATCTTTCCTCATCTTTTCCCCTTTTACCATAATTTCCCTTTCACTTTTTCAGCAAGGTGGTTTCAGCTGCCTTTCCAGTTTAAAACCGCCCTTGGGCATTTTGTCCCAGTAAGGCACAGCTTCTGGTAGAGTGAGGATGAATCTATTAAAGTTTGCAGGGAGTTCTGGGTCAATAGTTTCACTCGAGCTGCCCTCAAAGAAGTAGGAATGACAGAACTTTCTACAATGAAAAAGTGCAAAGCCAATAAAAAAATAATTTTCTTCGTTTACATTGCAAAACTTATCCATTACATAACCACATGACTGATAACGAGCATTTTTTCGTCATAACATTGAAAACTTGGGAGTTACATTGAAAACTTGGGAGTTAATTTGCGAAGGTCACTCGTCCTCCAAAAAATTAACTAAAAACTAACCCTGACGTGAATTCTTAGTAGAACCACGCCCTCAACATTTGAGATGGTCAGTGGACCACATGATGTGTAAATACTCTATAACGCCAAGACGACATGCATTCATACATAGCCAGTGCAGGCAACAGGAGTTAGTACAAAAGATTGTAGCAAAGGCGTCACGGTCATTCTCTAAGGCTCAAATCCTCTACTAGGTTCAACTAAACATGGCTGGTATTGAAGAAAGACACCAAGGGCAGTCGGTGGGAATGAAAAGAACAAATAACACGAACGTAGGGATAAGAATCATTGTCTTCGTGTGTGTTACTTTGATGGTAGCAACAATTGCTGTCATCTTTGGTTTCGGCGTGACAAGGGGCCTTCCCATTTTACGGACTTTAGAGGGTAAGCTTTTTTTTTTGAGACAAGAACACGCTGCATAGGGAGGTGGTTTTCTCGTCAAATAGTGCGTCACGTAGCCTAACGTCCAATCAGATAAATGAAAGACCATCCGTTCTTGTTAAAGCCAATTCAGAAGTAATCTTACTTTATTACTTTATTACTAATTTAGAATTTTTTCATTCAGTATCTTGAATAAGTTAGTGTATTCTACTATTAAAGTACCACATTTATAACAAGGTTAACAGTTTCATAACTTAACGAATTCATTATGGTTATGACGAAGAAACAAATGTTTTAGCGATGCTTGAGCAGTCAGTGGCGCACGCAGGATTTCTCTCAAGGGGGATGGGACATGCAGTGTGGTGTCTGATCGCCGGCCCGGGGGAGGGGTCTGAGGGGAGGGGCTTCCCCCTCCCCTTTGAAAATTTTTGAAAAATTAGGTGTCCTTAGATGCAATCTGGTGCCACATATGCTACCTTTCGAAGTAAAATTTGTTAGAAAATTGACGTTTTGTTAGGAACTAAAATAAAATTGGCCTCAGTGAGGAGATCCATGGTGGGATACTCCTCCTCTTTTTAAATTTTTTGAAAAATTTGGTGTCTTTACATGCAATCTGGTGCCACATGAACTACCTTTTTGAAGTGAGATTTGTGTTACAAAATTTGGGAACTAAATGAAAAAGGGCATCATTGATCGCCGGCCTGGGGGAAGGGTCTAAGGGTTAGGTGTCCTTAGGTGCAATCTGGTGCCACATATAGCTACGGTAACCTTTTGAAGTAAAATTTTTGTTTAAAATTTTGCGTATTTTAAGGAACTAAAAAAAATTGATTGTCATCAGTGAGGGGGCCATGGGGAGACAACTCTTCCCCTTTGAAAATTTTTGGAAAATTAGGTGTCCTTACATGCAATCTGGTGCCACAAATGTTCCCTTTTGAAGTAAAATTTGTGTTAAAAACGTACGTATTTTTAGGATCTAAAAAAAAAAAATTGGCATCCGTAAGGGGGAGGGGGCATGGCCCAATGCCCCCCCCCGCGTACGCCATTGTGAGCAGTGTTATCTCAAACATGAACTATGGTGATGAAAAAGATGCACAACATCCTTTAAGTTGGTTATGAAGTTGACCCGGGATCGACAAATATGCACAGACATGCTTGACTGGTACACAGAAACCTTGCAATGTATCTGACAGGGAATTAAGTCGTCATAATTATAGCAGGAGTTCCAGTCAGATAGGTGGTACTCAAGTACGCACTAATACTAGGATATATTTTCTGCAGTCATACTCGAACTCATAGCTTTGTACTCTAGTGTTATTGTGCGGTAAAAATTTGAAATTTTGGTAATTGTATGTGTACTCGGGATATTTTACTTGTCATCACACTTTGATCCTTGTACTCGTACTCATGGCCTTGAAGTTGAACCCGTGTTGTAATCGTGCTCCGAAATATGAAAACCTTGTACTCGTACTCCGGATATTGTTCTTAAACTTATACTCGGGGTCAAGTTGCACTCATACTCGGGAATTTGTACTCAAACAACAAGTCCTGATCTAATACGTAGGACACATCATTGTACAGAATGAACAATTTTGTAGTAGCCAGGTTAAACCATTAACTTGAGGGGAAATAGTCATTCCGATAAGATAAGTATACCTTTTTATCTTTACTCTCGGATAGCTCGTATATCTCGTAGAGTAAAACGATAAAAAGGAGTCAACTGCAGGTTGAAAAGTTGTTTGTAAAATGCATTTCACCACGGAGCTTTTGTCTCTCTATTCAGACTTCAGAAGCATGACTGTACTAAGCAAGTTAGTCAATTATAAATCAGAACGGAAAAGGCATAGAAACAGGTTGTCAAAACAAGTAAAATACAGTAGCAAAGCAACTAAAAGCCCAAACCTTAAATTCTAATAAAACCTTTGTCTAACACCCTATCTGGTATGGGTGAATAAAAGTACCCTTGCCAAAATCCACGTGTACAGAGAGCTCAAAGAAGTCAAAGAGAAATAAACACAAGTCTGCGCAGTTGTTCCCCATTTTAGGCAAGACACCTTCCCAAACTAAAAATAAAAAAATAATAATTACCAAAATATAAATTTCATGATAATTGAAAGGGTTTTAAGTAAAAATAACTGGATAGCACAATTCCAATCTGCCTATCCATTACGACTCAACAAAAGAAAAGAGTTGAACTCATTCAAAAGAGTAAGCTTCTGATATACATAGATTTTTAGGGTTGTATTACAGTTTTAGCTTTTCATTTCATTATGTTAATTAGAATTCTTCCTTCTTATTAAGTACCTTCTTACCAGGTACAGCTTTAAGTTACCAGTTAGACTACGTTTTAATTACTTTGAGGTTTCTTTTTTTATTAGTTTAGCATTTTTATATTCAGTTTGGAAAGCTTGCCTAAAAGGTATGTGGAACTACACAGACTTGTGTTTATTTCTCTTTGAAAGTAGCTTTGAAGTACCTTTCATGATGTTTCCAAACATCACATCATAAACATTGGATATTTAAGGTGATGGTAGTAGTTATATGAATTTAAAAATTTCAGTAATAAAAGTTCTGTCACAAGAATAAAAAGACCCATTCATGAAATAGGATACCTAGGTTCACTGATTCAGATTGGTGTGACCGTATTTTGTCTTTAATGAATTATTTTTACTGCCTGCCGAACTTTTAGTCACAGCTGTGTCACTAAATTTACATTTTTGTCATTCGTATTAAATGCGTTAAGGGACTTCTGATTTAGTGTTCAAGTGCCACAGTAATGTTATGATTATCATTACTTTAAGAAGATTAATTTCTTCAAAGTTCAAAGATTATTTATGTTTGTCAAGTAAGAACGAGGGAACTGGACACAGTTTTAAACCCGCCATCTGCACATAAAATACTGCCGTTGTAATCAGAAGGTTCGAAGTAAGCCTGGGTGTAAACATACCTGCATTTAAAGTCCAAAGTCCGTCACTGTGTATGGTAGACACATTTTGCACTGTCTTGGAATATCTATTATCTTCAGTGAACAAAGTCCTACTTATTATTTGTTTAATTGGTCGAAAGGATTACTAATTACTGATTAATAATGGCTGTATCACAAACGTTGCTATGTTGTAAGCATTAGCACAGTGAACTGTTTAAAGTAAATGTTAGTTTTATACGTATGGCAGTTACTGTTAAGGGAATAGAACATTGCAGAATGTAACGCCACACGAATCTTTGGGACTCGGTTTAAATGCATATATGTGCGTACTTCTCGCATTCAAGGTGCATACTATCCCTTAAACGTTCTAATGGGATAAACCCTAATCCCGATCAAAATTATGGGACCACCGACCCATAATCTGACCACTTTTTGGTTGGATCTGCATTTAAAATTATCTGAATCGTATCATTTTAACCCAATCTGATCACCTAAATTTTCCAGATTCCTGGCAGGAGCCCCTTTGATTAGGATATCTTTAGAGTACATAGTCTGACATGTCCTGTTCGAAAAAGGGAAAGTATAGGGGAAACTACACAAAGTACACAGTTTCGTTAATGGAACAGGCGAGCTCTGTGTCGACATGTCCCAACGTTCGGCATAGATAGTGTATTGTCCTTACCCGAAACTGAAGACATCAGCACTCCAATTTTTGTTTGGAAATTTTGTTCGGAAATAAGCGCTTTAAGGTCTTGATATAATCATGTTCTGAACTCCTGTTTTATATGGTGTAAATAGAATTATGTATTTTCATGCACATCTTACAATGACCGTCCTAATGAATCCATGTACAAAATAAGAACCATTACGTTTAATAACCCTAACAAAACTTGTCATGGTCAGTCGTAGTTCGTTAGTGTCATAAAACACCTAACTTTAGCGTTGGAATGTTTAAAGGAGATGTCTCTTAGATTATCTAGTATAGTAAAACCATGCTAATGAAACCTGAGACCGACCTAGTGCCTGCCTTCTTTTAACAGATTCATTCAATGTACTTGCATAGGGACCTAGTTATTTTAACAGATAGTAATTAAGAATTCATAAAGACGTGACATCCGATGAATATCAACGGTGAAACATTCCATATCAATTATTTTAACAACCAAACGCATAGGAGACATGGGAGAGGGATAACAGCCCCTCGAGTTGGGCAGTTGCCATTTTTGCGGTCAAAGTAGCTGGGAAATTTCGGGCGATTTGAGCCCAAGAAAGGAGGCAGTTCCGGTTTCACCTGAGAAAAACCGGTTTTGGGACCCAAACATCCTATGCGACTATGAGTACCGGTACGACCCATTGATTTAAAAAAGTGACCAGGTGTCTCTTAGTTCATTCTATTACATGACACAGTACGAATGGTTTACAAATCCAACCTTACATGTGTTTCAAGTTGAAGTTTTTGTATATTGATAACCGTTTGCAGTGCCAACTTCACAGTGCTGAGACTAAGAGGACAAGGGTCAATTAAAAACGACAATATCATTCTGGCAATATTAGCCTGGACGGTCTATCACAGTGCTATAATGTGACTTTTTATGGGGTCTGATTGGCTCATCTCGAAGATTGGAAACCTCTAATTGGTGGAAGGTAATCAGTGTTGTTCACGGTGAGAATTTAATTATAATGTGAAAAGGCAGTAGGACAAGGTTTAGCATTCTTGCTCTTCTTAATCGATTATTTGCAAACTGATTAAGGGATCTAACCAACTGCTGATAAAGCAGGATTTGCACAAAGCATGATGTCATTTGGTTTGTACTGTTTACTGTTGGGTAGTGTGTCAAAGTTTACAATAAGTTTTCAAGATTACATAAGATTCAGTAGTTTATTTCCACAGCTAAGCTCCCTTACTAAAAACCCAAGTTAAACTTTACCCAATCAGTGAAAAACGATTCGAAAACTGAAACATGTTAGCGGTGGTCTTTGAGTAAGGAACAAAACACTCCATTGACTGATACACCTTAAACATGTTATAACAGTACAACCAAATCTGAATTTTTTTTAGGTTCCTCTTGCATCATTTGCTTCCTGAGATTTTACATAATTATGCCGTTCCGATAAAAGTACTCAACCACCCCCTCTTTAACCTTCTTCCTAAGTCCCTTCTCTTGTTTTCCTCACTTATTTCTCTGCAAAGTGCTAACATTTCATAAACCAAAAGGGAAGCTACCATTTTCCAGGTTTAGCAACCGGTGACGAGTGCAATTGAGTTTTACAGACTAACTTCATTTAGCCATTTTCATGTTGCGAATTTTTTTGTTATGATTCCATACGTTTTGATGGTGACATTAACACTGAAAGAATTAGAGATATTAATTTCACGAACATTCTCACTCTCTTAAGTGATATCAGTAAGAACAAACATCTACTCATTCTCTTTATATGTAAAGGATTTGCGAAATTTTTTCATGGAAGAAAAAGAACTTTTTATCTCCAACATGTGAATGACTGTTACGGAACGTCATGTTTTGCTTACACCACTATGCTGGGGCACTCGTGTTGAGCTTGTATGAGCACTGCATGTAACACATACATGGTATGTTGTACACGCACCAAGAGCAACACTGTCGCGGGTATGCTGAGTACAGTGCACATGCGTATATCGACAAATGGACCTTTTTTCGTTGTTACTAGAAGTTCGGCCTTGGTGATGTGAGTATGCCATAAAGGTGGCGTTCACGGACAAGTGTTTCTCTGTTTGTGGAAAAAATTGTCTACCCCGTGCCTACATTTACCTACTTTATATCACCCACCTGCTACCATTAACATTATCTCTGCTTATAAACTGCAACCGTTATTGTGGAAACCGGAGAATTTTTGAACCAAATTTTGAAAACAACATGCTACAGAAATGAGCCCTTCGTAGGAGTTACTTGTGGTACATTATTTCTCAGTTTTCTTGTTCACAATTTGTCTTTGCAGATAAATAAAGTGATATGGATTCAAAAGTGACGGACGTAAACGGACGAGACTATGGTGCTATCTACGGGGACCCTGATGACTGACGAATGGAAACAACATGGGCTATTTAATCATCATTGAATATCAACGATGCTGATGACGAATGGAGGAGCGTCAACATGATGTTCATTCATTGGAAGATGACTTTTAAAGACAGAAAATTTAATTCATTTTGAAAGTTGAAGGCTACGTATTCCGATCAGGATTTTATGAAATTTAATAGCATGCTTGAAATTAATTTATGCCACAGATACAGGGTCTTTGGACGTGGGTCTCACGGGTGTTGCCAGACTTTTCTTTTGTACATTATATAACATTATGAAGAAAATATTTAAACAGTGTGATGGTTGAAAATTATACAGGTTACCAAGTATTATATACATTAATTGCCATAAGTCGAATAATGCGTATGGGGTGCTTTCAGTCTATGTCAATAAGGTAATTGGAAAAGGTTAAATACTGTCTTCGCTATAAACGTTAACACCAATCTGTACTGTAAATACCTAAAATTAAAATTATATGAAAGTCACAGCTTATCTCTTGTTTAGGAAAAATAATACTTATTTGGTGCATGTAGATTTGCAAGAGCTTCAATTTACATATAACTTAAATGTGAACATTATTTTTACAAAAATATCAAATATATTTAAAGATAAATTTATCTATAATGGTCCTCGTTTTACGTAGCAGCATGAGTATATATAAACGACCCCAATACCATCGCACTGGGAACTCGTTGGTCTCTAACCGAGGTATTCACCTCTTTTAACTACTATCTTGCAAACCCTAAAACTACAGCATGCCGCAGAAGCGCTTAAAGAATAATCTTTATCTACTTTGTTGCTTGATGTACATGAAATGTAGTACACACAGGCGGGAAACTATTAAGCCTTTCTTTAAACACACTTTGGAGATTTAGGCTACCTACTTTATAAGGAGATGCAAAAGTTACCTTAAGCAATTGAAAACATTAATAAACGAAAGAACATTTAAAACAAATATTTGGCATTTTATGTCACACTGAGTATCACTCAGTATATAGTACTAGAGACTCTATAGTAGGACTATAGGGTCTATAGTACTTGTTTATGAGACTTCATTGGGTAATTTTTAGTATTTAAGGGTGGTCATACAGGGTAAGCCTTTGTTAAAGGTAAAAGTTTTAAAATCGTTTTGAAAAAAGTTATGGATATTTTACGATCAAGGCAGTGTGCACGCCAATAATTGATTTTTTCAGTGGTTTATTGAATATGTGTGGGACAGACGTATTAATAAGGAAAAGTAAGAAACGCAGTTGAGCATAACTCATTTAGCTTTCACTAGAAACATAGTGGCTCCATCATCACAGCATATAAAACTGACATTTCTATCATGGGCGGAGGTAACGAGAGAGGGGAGTAATAAGGAAATCCTGCTAGTGGCAAATCTCCGTCCCCATTAATCAAAAGTTAAAACAGCTGACGAAATTATTACATCAGGATGGCTCCTACTAATTCTTCAATCAGGTTTCGCAGATACTGCACATGCCTCATCCCCGGAGAAAATGTACTTTATTCTTGTATCTAAAAAGTTAACGTAAACTTTCTTGACGTGAGAGAAACCACCCTTTTTCACGATTCTCGTAGTTCTATAAACGTTATTTCTGTTGTTAAAGTCAACATACAACAAAGTTAAGCATTACTTTACGCGATTTGTATATTTGCAATTAATTTAATTGTAGAAAAAGTTTTCTCACTTCAGGTTTCTTTAGCAAAGATCAATGTGAATTGGACATTATATCTCACTTGGTAACATGAGGGTCTGGTATCTTGGGCACCAGCATCACAGCACCTGAAATTTTTTCTGTCGACCAGACAAGTTGTCTTTGTGGAACAAATTTGAAGCCATGGTTACGCCGTAATCGTATTCCATGACCTTGCAAGTACGTTAAGCCCTTTCGACCTTCCTCCATAGGCTGACTTGAACGTATCTGATGTCATAAACACAATATATTGTAAAGAGGTTCGAGTGAGAATATCAACGGTCCAGCTTCCGTATGCATAGCTAATTATTTTTTCACCTTATTGGGAGTTACCGATCGATTGCTCAACAATTTGTGATGTCATCATCAAATTGGTGAGCAAATTACCATTTCAATTGAATAAATAAACTGCAATATTTCGTATCCCAGGACGGAAATGTCATGTGAAAGATGGAAGTTGGATCAGTGAGACTGAATTGTGAACATTGCAGGTGTTTTTGTAAGGTCAACCTAAAGGCGATGCTGACCATCACAGCTCATACGCAGAAGAAACAAGTAAAACAATGCACTTTTGGCAGCTTAACTTTCCGGAACTTACAGTCTATGGCAAACACTTAGAAAAGTGCCGAGATCAAAGTGAACACAAATTGACAATACAACACGAAAGGCCCCTATTTTGGAAGGTAAGGGGTATATAGTACTTGCTTGCATGTTTTCTTCAGACCCGGCACATTTGGACGTTACGTACGTTTTCGTATGTGCTGACGACGAAAGGTCATATCAAGCACAACTAGTCTTTCTTCCATTTTCCATGATGAAAACCGTTGCGTATTGCACACGTGATCATTTGGCATCGAAAGTGCTGAGAATAATTTTCTTATGTGACTGTTTTAATTAATAATTTTTATAATACATTTTAAATAATGCGACGAGTAAAATAAATGCAACGGCTTGTAACATATAAACCTGATTTTTTTCATATTTCGAGTCAGTTGTTTCTTCTTTCCCAATGTTATTTTAAAAACAACTTAGTATTGCACAGAACGCAAAAGTGTCTGAGATCATATCATATCGTAGGGACTCGAAGGAAGCCGGGACAATGGTCTAAGGGGGACAGGGACAGGAAGGGCTGAATGATTTCCATGACTGGAGTGATTAAAGTATTCCAAACAAAGCTCTTGGAATAAGGCCTTTAAAACATGCTTGAATCATTGGTGGTAGTTTTTTAAGGAGGCGGGATGGGGTCTTGTGGCGTGGGGAAACATTCAGTCGGGGGATTTGGGGAAGAGGTTGTGGAGGGTGGAGAAGAGTGAGAGTTGGAAAGACATATTGAAGAGACAGAAGGGCAAGATTGAAGAGACGGCAGAACTGAAGAAGCACGCAAAACGTAAACTTGTCCAGTCGAGTCATATTATTTTGTGGTTAACTCAACGTACAGCACCGGACATGTAAAGCTCATCGCCCCGTAAATCATCAGTCAGTGTCGATATCCAGTCCGTGACCCAAGTACTTTAATTTTCTTGGCACGCACTGGTATTAGCCGATGTAAGCATTCCGTATAGTTAGGGTAGATAGGATACAAGACAAAATATAACACAACTGGGGAGAAAAAAGATGTCAAGATGGTGGAAAGTGCAATTTCATGTATTGCGGTGTGTTTAGGATGCCAATTAGCCTACCTTTCATACGGATAATCTATCCATGGTAATCTCCTCGAAGAATTTATTGTCTTTGAACCTGATATTATCTTTGTACCTGACTTTGCTAGTGGCCCCAGATTTGGACCTAACCTTGAGTCTGCATTGCCCTGATTCCACGTCCTTCCTCGGAATGAACAATATCATGAAAAAGTAACAAGGAGAGATTTTATTACAAAAGGACAAAACAAAGTTTCTGAATACACTCTGCAGAGTCCAGGTAGATATACAATTGTCGTGACAAACCTTTATAAGAAACTTCCAGTCTCATTCCCTGCAATCTTGGTATTTTGGGATGACAGCCTTGTAGGCGACACATGATAAGCAACGTCACTAGCAGAACTATGGGATGTTTCAAGGGATGCCGATTCTTCTCTCACACTGGCTAGCTACCAATGCATGGAACTAGATTCATTCCACTCAGCTGTCTTGTAGAGTGGTGTTTTCTGCAATATCGGGCATGTGGGATGTTAAATTTTCTGACCTCAGTCCTAACCTCGGTCGGACGGAGGTTGCCTGGTTCCGTACATCCCGGCCCCTCTTTGGAGATCAATGCGATGGCAAACTCCTGAACCTACCAATCATGTAAGGATAATGGCCGGTAAACCCTGTGATAGGAATACATGAAAAATGTGTCTCATTATGAACTAAATGAACAGGTCGATGAGGTGGTACGAGATTAATTTGTAAAGTGCCTTCTTCTTTATTGGCGGAAACACTTCACTATGCCTACATATATGCGTCTTGCAGTCTTTAACCCCAAGATCAATTTAACCCCCACACCGTATAGGCTTTCCTCAGTTCCTTGTGCATTTAATACATTTAATTCAACCGAAGTAGCCCTTCCCCCAAGGAGTGTACCGTGTTGAAGGTAAGAAACGTGACAATTGACATATCCTTCACATTCACCTTTAACAGTATAATGAGAAAACCAGATCTTTAATAAAAAATAATATTTATCAACAATTTTTCATATCACTATGTTTTCGAGGTTAATAAACTGGTCTCCAGGTAACCTGTGCCCTCAGTCCTATAACAGTGAATTTAACAAAATCTGAAAAGGAAATAAGCCTGATCAATAAATCCTCTGGAATTTATATTGCAGAAGCCTCGGGGGCCTTCGCCCTCGAACACCTTAGGGGTCCTAACGCGAGCCTCTGGGCTCCAAGCGTAATTCAAACCCGCGCTTTGCTCTAGTTGGTGCACTTGTGGTACCAGCTCTCTTTCCACCATCCTACATGTCAGTGGTGGAATCACAAGCCCCCCCCCCCACACACACACTCAGACCGACTGCATGGTCAAGTGGTTAGAGCATCCGACTTGCAGCCGGAAGGTCGGGGGTTCGAATCCTAACCGGGTCATACCAAAGACTGAAAATAGAACCTACTGCCATTGTGCTTGGTGCTCCGCATAAGCAATGGAGTAGGGAAAACAAGCCAGGGAGCCACAACTGGAAAAAAGGCCGTGGCCGGCCCGACTTAAACCATTTGGTTAGAAACTGAGCTGTAAAACTTCATCTAACCAAACTAACCACACACACACACTCACCTCTGAAATCCGGCACACGCCACTGTACATTGGTGAGTTAGCACAAGGATTTGCCAGGTACTATACTGAATGATTTCCAACAATGCAGAAAATTCCGTTTAAGTAGGTGCACATTCCCTCTCAATAGCATGAAGCGTAATGAAGATGTTCATTTTCAGAGAATTTTAACTTTTACCCGATAGACAGAGCAAGATTGGATATCTGTGATGTCTTCTCTGGTCATCCATAGATCATAATGAATTGATCTCCCTAGAATCGCCAGCAATTTTTCTTTCCACTTCCATTACAGCAAATGCCTATAATTCAGGCCTTGAAGGACAGTTGGTTTACCACGTTAAGCCACCACAAACGTGGGCAAAGCCTATGTGGCTTATGGACTACTACTTCACTTTGGGTCAAGTCAACAATTTAGATCAAATTTGGTCTCTTTTGAATTTGAAAGGCCAGTTCAGATGGGAAACCGTAGATTGCTCTTGGATGAAAAACTCACTTTACTTTGACCCTGCCAGGGATCGAAGCCCGAACCTCCCGGTTGCCAAGCTTCATCGCTTCAAATACAAACGCCTTTATCCACTCGACCACAGCCTAGGGATGGGTAGTTATGACAGTATGAAAGTAAAAGCTTAGTGAATTATGCATTTGCGTCTGTTCAACATTTAAATGTAAAACTGACATTACCTTTAATCCATTTAACTGTTTAACTGACCAAAAACATGGATAAACGATGAACCTACTCCTCACTTCCCTCATTCTCTTATTCAGACCTTCATTTTTTTTTTTGAACTTGGTATCTTATCAACTTGCAAGGTCATTTGAGATGAGACAATTGTCGATTGCTCTTGAGTGGAAACATTAAGCACTTTTAATGGGAATCTAACCCCTAACAGACACCCCCCTGTCAAATGCCAACAACAATACACGCTGACAACTTTGTTTTCATTCGAGTACTATATCCTTTATGATTTGTGTTTCGCTAGATGCATTTACAACTGAAACAAGGATCGTAAATTAGGCTTTGTATAATCTAATGGCTTCATTTGACAACTTGCTGGATCTTACTGAATTTGAAAGATCTCATTTGTAATCTGAATATAGAATGAATGAGATGTTACATTTATTACAATACATAAAAATGTAATTCTGTGAAGTGTCGCAATGAAACTTTGATCCATTAATTACTTGATTAGCGCCCTCATTTAATACACGACAAAATAATGATAATAACATAAGCCTAATCCTCGGTATGATTTGTGTTGACAAAGCTGAAAAAATTAAGGGTACGTTTCCAGTATTATTTTCACTAAAATAAAACTAAGACGAATATTCCTACTTACAGCTTATGGCCTCAAGAAATTTTAGAAACAGCTCTCCGATGTCGTGTCTAGAGTTAATTATCTACAGCGCGACATACACCAGACTCTTTTTCCGTCAGCAGTTGTAAATCAACAAACAGTGCCGTCAAATGGATAACTGATTGCTTCTGTCGAGTGTGCCGTAAGTAGATGCGTCGACTCGATAGTTGTCGAAACTACTGCTGTCTGCAGACCTTACATGAGTGTGCAGCAAACGTGCATAGATATATAGCTAAGGTAGGTTTTCAAAATGTCTGCTTGGGTTTCACATCATGACAGTGAATCTGAGGATGAGGACGAAGTTGAAGTGAAAGTTATTTGGCAGCGAACCAGCATACCGCGATACATCGTTTTATTTTGCTTCTTCATGATCGGTGCAACATATGGGACTATTTTGTATTTCGGGCTTACGCAACCCGGATCAGAAAATGAAGGAAGTGCTGGTCAGAAATGGAGAAATTTCCTCTTTCCGAACAGGGTGAGTGAAGAACCATTGAAATTGATATCAGTTGATTGTGTGTGTGTGTGTGTGTGTTTGCGTGCATGTGTCTATCTCTGCCCTGCAGTGAGCTCATATGTACTTGTCTTGTTCTCGAAAGATGAAAGTCTAGATACCCAGGGCATATGAGGTGTTTCTTAGTAAGTTTGGCATACAACATAATCATTCTGCCCAACTGTGTCATTTTTTTTTAATTAAGACTATTTATATCACAGAGACAAGTACAACAAATTTAGACTTTACTACCCAACTACAAAAAACAAGTCCAACTCTGCTAATGAAAATTTAAGCGCAAACAAATGTTTCCGACTGTCCAAGGGTAGTATCGTCGCCAGACATTTCGAAGAAGGGGCGTGGGGACACAATGTACAACCGGAGAATCACACCAAAATGAAGGACTGAGTGTTGCTGGAGGCATCGTGGTGACGCGAAGCTCACCGTAGGACCCCTGGTTAGGTGCAAGGACAACGCTCCAGTGTGGGTCGTTGAACCCCCCCCCCCCGAGGATGTGATGTATATACAAAATTGTGACCATTAACATTGAACTATCTCAAAAATCTCTTGGATACGCACTAAGCAGACTGCAAGTATAGAAATCACACTTTGATCATTTTTTGAGCAACAAATAAAAAAGTAACAGCCGAGACCAGCCCTAGAGAGCATTTTGTGAAAGTACTTATCCTCCTTTAGGAGGTATCACCACGTATGATTCCTAACGCGGTGCCTGTGGTGCTTGAAGAGAAGACAGAATAGCAGAGATCCCCAGGCAAATTGTGAGGCACTGGTAACAATAATAAACGGATATTAGGCTATCGGGAGAAGCTATTTAAATATCCTTTTATTTATTGTATTCGAATCGAACTTAAAAGGCAACAAAAAACGCAATTTTTTAAGTTTGCGAACATAAACTCTGACTAAACAGCTAAAAGATAATCGATGTGGGAATTGTATTAGAGGGAGAGGACTCACGGCCCAGTAGTTCCATAACTGTTGAAAATAGATGTTGAAACGATAGCTGTACATTTTATCTCTCAATAACTAGGCAGTCCTCTCCATACTTCTGGGAAAAAACGCCTGCCTGGAAAGCGTGCAGCAAAAATGTAGGCTTGAGAACATTCTGTACAAGTTTGGCCGCATGATTGACTGATAAAATGACAATGGGTCCTCACTTTCATATCAATACAAGATAGTGTACTTGTGCGTAATTTTTTTCATACCGAAAATCTCATTGGAGGGGGCAGGCAACGTTCGTCGTTTGGGGCACGTACCCACACCCTTACTTTCCAGGCCTTTGCGACGCCCTTGTTCATGGGGGTGAGGAAAATTGTTGTTATTCAAATAATTATCTTGTGAGTCATGGTAAAAGACTGTTTCGTTGTGTTTTTCAACTTGTCTGGCACGAACTAGTTTCCATCAAACGGGATATTTTAAAAGTACTGCAACGGTAACACTGACAGGGTTTCCCTGAGAACAAAAATCTTGAACTGCCTTTTCCAAATGTCTGCCCGGGAATTTGTCCTGGACTCAACTCCAGCCGTAGTAGGGGTATATATATATATATATATATATATATATATATATATATAACCCATTCTCCATCCTGCACCTACA
>WURT03467766.1:0-22187 GCA_009936505.3 Holothuria glaberrima | reverse complement strand
ATGATGCCGTTATTGACGAACTTTGCGTAATTCGCGTTCCATAAGTTTCTACTAAAGTTTTAAAGAGTGGATCTTTAAAGCTACAACATTTGATGCCATGGTACTCTCATTTAGCAAGTACTGTAAGAGAGGGTGATGGGCAGAAATGAAAACATACTACAAGTTTCACAGTATTTCCCTTGTATACCTTTACACCTGTAGCACTTAGAGGAAATATTAAATCACATCAGCAAATATGACACATGACAACACCAGTTGTGATATAGCATACCCTGGAAGTATATATGGTTGCTACAGTATGTTTGGGATATAGCTGGCCACTGGCACTCGGTCCATTAATCCTTCAGTCAATAAATATACTGTATGAACTGTAATAATGCTTTGGAAAACCAATAGAGATTAGGCACCCCACCCCCCACCCCCAGCTTATTAGTACCTTTGGGTAGAGGAACTTGTTACCCATGAGTACTGTTGGTTGTTGGTTCTTTAAAAGAGTTTAATGGATGATACAAACACTTTTCTTGTTTCCTTGTGTCAGTAATACTACTGTATCATGTGGTGGGCATAATTTCATTCATATTTTTGGGGGTTGACTTACCCATAACATCAGTGGAAATGCTACATTTTTTATGGTAAAAACCAAAAATGTAAATTATGTAGCTATTTGCCCTGTGCTGCCTACCTTGTACAGGATCATGAATGTTTCCCTTTATGAACAGGCATGTCTTGCACTTAATTATTAAAACTAAGCACCAACTATAGTAAGTTGAAATACTGTACTATATTACAAAAAAAAAATGACATAGAAAAGTTGCAAACAAAGGGAGAAGTACTACTTTACATTGGCCATAAGTTTTGTAAAAATGCTGGTGACCTGTTATTTTGTTATGAGTTTTTATAGTGTAAAAAGTAATGAATTCTTGTGATGTGCCAGATGGGGGGTTAACTGTAAAGTATAGTACCAATGCACTGATGAGGGTACTTGAATCAGGGAGACACTCCCAACTTGAATGTTACATATGGTCATACAGCCCCCACTAGGCTACCAGGTGTCGGTAAAAACACCAGCATATATTGCTATGCAAATTTATCACATTTTCATAGGGTATTGAACAGTAAACAATATTTGACAGTGCAGTTTTAGAATATGGCAAGGAAATGATTAATTGGCTTGGTACATATGTTGATGAAATGTGTAGACGTTTGGTATACTGTATCGTTTCACAGGCATTAAATCGGTCACTCGTGTACCATACTTCACTGTTTAATTCAATGTACTGTACTTAACACATGTACAGATAATAAACAGGAATACTGTCAGTCAATTTTCTAGGCTCATGATGTAAACTTGCTAAGCTACTGTAGCAATAAGTCACCCATTGCCCCTCTTCCATTTCCCCTCTTCTGTTCCCACCCCAAAATGGTCGTTACAGGTCTTCTGTAATGCCAGATAAAGATGTAGAACCTTCAATATGGGATTATTCACTGTTCTATTTTTTTTTTAACTTCTCAAAGTTTGTATTCATCAACTGCAAACCACCTTCATAATA
Organism: Holothuria glaberrima; assembly: GCA_009936505.3. Taxonomy (NCBI): domain Eukaryota; kingdom Metazoa; phylum Echinodermata; class Holothuroidea; order Aspidochirotida; family Holothuriidae; genus Holothuria; species Holothuria glaberrima. Next base: position 20,637 of record WURT03467766.1, on the reverse strand, counting down.
AATTTTACTTTAAAAATTACTACAGTGCCAAGAATGCATTTATCAACATCATACTGTACAGTATAAAGCATTGTTGACCATACTGTGTAGGCCTATATATGTTCCAAAATCACTACACTTCAGAATTTCGTTTGAATGACGGAATCATTTTTATGTCACTGTTGACAATGTGATGCATAGTTGGTTGCTTTTGTTTCAAGGGCAATTTTAAGCTGTTGCTTTATTTCTAGTCTCTTTAAACTATGAAAAGAATATTTCTGTCACAAATCAAATGGCTAAAGATGAAGGAGATTAATACTTCATTAATGAATAAATGCCTTTTCATTTTAAGCTCGCTTAAAATGAATTTAAGGCGAGCCATTTACTACTCACCTTGATTGTCAAAAAAGCTTGTCTACAAGAGCTTGACAAGCTGTCTGATGCATGTAACATCAGTAAAAATTTAGGAAAGAGCTCGCCACAGCAGCTCTTAGGAGAGCTGTTATGTACTTGCCTTGGATTTTTAAATGAAAAGGCCTGAACTGTTAGAGTGGATTTTATTCATGTCAAGAAAGATTTACATTTGCCTCAAGGTGAGTCTGTCATTATGATACAGTCACATTACTTCAGAATCTTGTGTTGTTCTTAAACATTGTTGATGTGATTTAAAACCTTAAAATTTGAAGTGACATGTTAAAAAAGCAATGTAGGAAAAGTTTGCAAAAATTCCAGAATTTCTTCATTCACATTGTTAAGATAAATTTGCAGAAAAGTACAGAGTATTGCCATATCAGACTTGCCTCTACACCACAAATTTTTTGAAGGGAAAATCTGCCCCAAGTTTATAAAACTTATATTCTGTCACACTAATAAAAGTTAGTACCAGATTTAGCTTCTGTTTAGCCAGTGCTATTGTCTTCTTCCTTACTACTGTAGATGGAGCCAGGTTTAGGGATTGATTTATCGCTTGACTTCTTTCACAATAAAACGAACAAAGCTTTTAAGTTAATTACTTCAGGAGTCTACATCCAATACAGCTTTTAAAAGTTGCTTTTGACTACAGTAGCTCCACAGAGTAATCTAATGTCATTGTTTTGTCATTAGACTAATGGAGACCAATTTCTTACCAGATTTCAGTAGAGGCGCTTGTTCTTGTCATTGAAATCATAACATGACATTTATCTAAAATAAGAGAGATCTGTGCTTAGTAAAATACTTTTAGCCAAATAACTTTTTCATTAGGTTAAGTATGATGAATCCATCATTGTGATCAAGCCCTCAAATAATGAATTAGTTTGAAGCTAAACTGTTTTGTTTACAAAATTGCTACTTGGTCTGTCACAAAAGCCATCTGCTTGGTAGAATGCTACCTGGGATGTATTTGCGGCTATATGCCATTACAACTGTTAGGTAGCATCACATTCGTGATGGATGGAAGCCCGAGTTTGCCACTCTCTTCATCTGCTCCCAACACCTTTTGGTAATAAATCATAATACTAGATTGATTTTGTGTAATTCGTATGGCAGTTATCACTCCACTCTACTTAATTCTCTTTGAAGGTGTTGCTCCACACACATGCAGCAGTTTCTCACATATTGGTGTTACGTGCTCAGGTTGTGCAAACAGTTTATCCAACATCTGGCTTTTTATGCAGTTATAGTTCATGGTCATTTTTTACCTAAAAAATTTGGTTTTGCCCTATGAAAAATTTAGATGAAACAAAGGAATTTCTTTATCTGCCATTAATACTGTGTCTGAGGTAAAGATTTATCTTGCAATTGTACAGTAGTTTACTATGTATTCACATATGTATCAAACAATTGAGACAGTTTCCCTTTGTGGTTAAAGAAGAGAGGTATTTTTGGTTCCTTGCTGTAGGCAGAAACCCATGCAATAGTGATTGTGTGTGCAGGTGTGTGTATGTGACAGTGCTTGTAAACATGGTATCTCAACATGGTTTACCTTGAGGGATCTAATACTCAGCAAACAAAACAATGACCGGTCAAAAATAAAAGAGGAGGGCAAAAAAGTTGCACTCAGCTTACAGAAAATGGTATAAATTGCCTTTGAAAGATTGCTTTAAGATGAACAAGTGAATTACACCCCCTTCTTAAAGAAAATGCATTGTGTTACTTTTTCATTGTTGCTTAATCTTTCTTTTGCCAGCTAGTTTGTCCCTTGCAGAAGTTGTACAAGCCATATTCATCTTAAACAACTGAGTATTAATTACATGATTTTTTATTTGCTCATATGTGTGCATTGTGGCATTTGGCATGAAGGTTCCAAATATTCATAACACTTGTCAAGCTCTCTAAAAACAGAAACTGTCCCCATCTCAGCAATCTTTATCTCATGACCTTTGGGGGCGGGAGGCGGAGGAAGAATAAAGGGGAAATCTAGTCAGGAAATTATGATATTTCTGGGGAAAGCTTAGGTTAGCAACTTCTATCTTTTCCATTGTATTTGTGGTTATTCGTGATGAAGTGAACAAGTTTAGTAGAGGGACAGAAGGCACCAGAAGTGTGTAAAAAACTCTCCTAGGAGAACTGAATGCGAAAAAGTATTTCTAAAGAGTAACTTTCCTCTCTTCTGTAGATCACAGTGATATCAAGATGCCTGAATCACCTGTGGACCAAAGTAATGGAGGATCAAAGTCATCATCAAGTACAGGAATGGCAGCAAGCACCATGGTACCTCACTCACTAGGTCCTCATGCCAGGACTTTATCAACATCCTCGTCAACAGGCAAGAGACATGCTGTCACATTCTTAAAAATTGTCTCATGAATTCTGCCTCATAATTCCACAAGTGTATAGTCACACTTCTGAGTAACTATGGGAAACCCCATTTATACCTTATAAGGAAAGACCCAAAAATACAGAAATTATGTTTCCTCCATCTGCTGACTGTAGTTGACCTTCTTTTCCCCATGCAGTCTCATCAGATGTTGTATGTGACACTTGACATGTCTTGTACCATTTCAGATATAATGTGAAAATTTGAGGGTATACTGTACATGGCTAATACTGGATTGGTTGGGGAAGTGGATAGAGGGAGCACTTGTTCCCCTATTGTTACCACTGTAGTTGCCTTGTTACAGTATCCTTCTCACATACATATTTTGAATACCTCAGGTGATTCAAATTATATACTACAGACGTAAAGGTTAAATGCAAGTTCATAGTGTCAAATACAATTTCCCACTACAGGGGGAGTGGGGAAGGGTTATGAAATCTTTAATTATTTAATACGATAGATATTACAATCTGAACTTCGGGAAATGTAATTTGCATATTAATATTTGAAACCAGTTTGGTCAAAATTGTTTGCTTTTAATTGACTCCCACTGAAACAAAGACTGGCGAGTTGAAAGGAGTTATCTGCTGCCCTCTAGCCTGTTTCCATGCTTTGAAAAAGACCAGTATTCAGGGGCGTAGCCAGTTTTTTTTTGTTTGAGGGGCAAAATGGACTTGTCGTCCCCATTCTTGACCGCTGTCCTGGAGGAGGGGGTGTCCCCCTCCCTTTTTGAAATTTTTTTGCTGTCTTGGCAGCCTTAGATAAGGTGCAAAATGGAGGTATATTTTGTTTCTTTTTAAACTAGATCCCAGTGTTCTCCACGAGGGGTTTTAGAGGGGCAATCCACCCTCTGAGTGAAACTGGCCTCCACTCAAAAATAGTTGCCGCCCTAAAAAAATCCAGCTTCCATTTTTTAAGTTCGTATTGCTTCATAACACATATACAAGTCAGTAGGAAGTAGGAAGTAGGAAACTTTCTCATCTCTACAGTGGTGGCGCCAGAATTTCCCCGACAGGGGGGGGCAGACTCCATACCATCCCATTGCGAGGTATATATATGGCATAAAATTGGTGTATGTCAGAGGAAAATAGTTTCCTGCTGATTTAGTGTTTTTCCTGGAATCTAAACTGTAAAAAAGCACGTGAAGGGTGTGAAATTTTTTGGGGTAAGCCTACACCAAAAGAATCTGAACTTATTTAAAGATTACTGTATATAGGTCAATTCCTATCGGGCACAACTTGCATTGTACTTTCCCCCTCGAGTCACTAGCTGTACCACACGACAGACACAAGAGAACATTAACTAAAATTAGCGAAATGAGATGAAATTCCCGACATTTACATAAATCCATGAATTCTAATTATTAAGTTACTTGAAAAGGTGGAAAGGGTTTGCACTTTATTAGCTATAAGTAGCGGAACGAAGGAAGAGTGGGCAAAGGGTACCGAAAGTTTGGGGTTTTATCGCAGAAAGCCAAAATTAGTAACCGACCATGGGTAGGGACAGAATTTTCCCAACAGCGGACCTTGCCATGCTAGCAACCCCAATTTCCGACAGCACCTATTTTGAGGGGGTGGTGAGAAGGGAATATGAATTAGTCTAACCATCTATGCCATTGCAGGGCATGTTTTGCACAATATCACTTAATACTTCCAAAGCTGAGTTGCACACTGAAAACTTCTTTTGAATCTTAATCATGAAGTTTCAAAGCGCGTGAAGCAGGCAAAAACTTTTGGTAGGCTTACACAAAAAACAAATGTAATTATTAAAAACAAAAAGAAAAAATAGAAATTGTAGGGGTTGTAGACTGTATGAGGGATAACATTCATTGTGTCGAAGCCACCTTGGACTACCTGATGGAATAGCCAAACTTTACTCTGCGGGTCACACACCAACTGACCTACCGCATGACACACACAAGAGAACAGCAACTAGGCTTTGTGATATGAGAAATTTACGACCTCTACATAACCTGTGTACTCTGCCTGCCTGTTACTTGGAGAGGTTGACAGGATTTATGCTATCTAGCTATGTGGAGTGGAAGTATTGAAGAAACTGGAAGGACTCTTTAGCGCGCATAACATGCTGAAAATTTTGGGTTCTTATTAGAGAAATTGTCCTCTCGAGAGCAAAAACAGGTAAACCGTCGGGGAGACTAGTCGCCGTCATGGACTGCATACTTTGTCGTTCCGACTATGACTCCCAGAAAAAACTGTTAAAATTCCCTGACGGGGGGGGGACAGTCTTACCGATGGGGGCCATGGCTACCCTCCCCCTTCCTTCCCCTCTCCCTGTTTTTTTTTTTTTTTTTTGCTCACCTTTTTTCTCTTTTTTTTGCTCTGTCATTTTTTCAACATCGCCCATTGCATCCCCAAAATTTCTGTGGGGGGAACTCTGCCCCCCTCCTCTGGCTACGCCACTGACAGTATTCACATGTCTCTCCTCATGTGTACCTTCCACATGGGAATAGAGGGATTCAATGGACTTTTGCCAATTTACATTATGTTTGAGAAAACTTACATCATGTACAACAAAATAAGGAGCAATAACAGACATTCATGGGGGATGAGGGGGGTGATCGCCCCTACACTCTATTGGTAGGAGCAGAAACCTTATATTTCCCTCTCCCCTCCCCCCCCCCACCCTGGATGACATGCTGCCAGAATATGGCATTGAATAGGATGATATAACTTCAAAGTTTGTCAAACATTGCACCATTTTGCATGTAGGGCTCTTTAAATAGTTGAAAAATTTCCAAAGGGGAGGGAACATCCTCCCCTTAAACTCCTCCCTAGGACACTGATCCTGTCCCCCCCCCCACTTTCAAAAAGCTTCCTACATTTCTGTGTGATATTTTAGGTTGTTATAGCCACCAGTTGATATGAAGACAACATTCAGATAATGCTTACTAACGAACTGGACATAGAACTGTCTCCTAGGTCAGATGACCTCATCTGTGCAGTTCCCTTTCCTTCCATCTTTGCATACCCCATTAAAATTAAAAGGAACTGTTTGATATGCTATCAGTCTAGCTTGTGCCCATTATAGTTTTAACAGAAGGAAGTCTATTGAATTATTCATACTCAACTTGTTTTGATATCATTAAACTGTAGTTGAGTTATCAAGAGTGGAAAATTGCACCCACACAGGAGTTTTATGTTCCAATGTTTGTTGATTTCACACGCAGGCAGGATGGTTAATCTTTTTAACAGAACGAAAAGTTATTCATTCATACTTCCTTATTGCTGTTTTGAAATGGAAATATTCTCATTATGCAACTTTAGGACTGATGGGATCATCATTGGCTTAAAATTGATTGGCGATTGGTAGTTTTAGCTTAATGCAGCAAATATGGTATGATACTATTCAAATTTATTTTGGTGTAAATGTGAAAGTGAGGAATTTTTGCTGTATATGTGGCAATGTTTCAGAGTGTAATGCAAGATGACAACACATTCAGGGCTTAACTATGTAGGTCATGAACAGATAGGAACTAGAACTAACAGTTCTTAGGACGATAGCCAACTTGGAATATTTTGAACAAAATGAGGCAAATCTGGCAGCCCTTCTAACATGCATAGCTGAAAGAAAGTTTCCATGCAGCCCAAATGTGATTTGAATGCTGTTTGATTATTTTAAACAATGTGCAATATTATTGTACAGAATGTTAGTTAATGAAGCCTGTTTTAGGTGATATATCTTAGAGTGCTAGAAGGTCCAGTACGCTATCATGTTGTTCATTGAACAAGGAAGAGAAGAGAGGGGGACTTGCAGACTAGGCAACATAATATAACTTGGTGTGAAACTCTTCTTTATCAATGTTTTGAATCAATTGTAAATTTTTTTAATTCTTCATTGTTTAATAAATATCAGTGTATGGCCTTTCCTTGCAGTCTTTGCATACATCACGGTAACAACAGATGTAGGGAGAGAATAAAACAATTGGCTTCTTCAGTGACCTCTGCACAGCCAGAAACCCCATACCAGTCTCAGATACCATATACAATAGAAAACACTGTGCCATGAGAGTTGCCATCAGTGTTGAAAGAATGACACTCGCTTGTTTAAAGAAGTTGAAATTTAAATGAGGAGGAACCACTTTTAAGAAACTGAACTCATGTGTCAAAGCCTCTTTACATTGCACTTTCGAAAGTGAGCAGTGCTGAAGCAAAATCCATATGTTTGAGTGAATAGGTGATTGTTTTTCAACCCTTAATTACTTGGCTCATGTTAAAATAGGGAAGTGATTGCCTGGCCAACTGCAGACAGGTGCCCTCTGCAGGTGTCCTTTGAAAGTTTAGTGCAAATACAATTTATTGTGACAGAGCCTCCGATACAAATCAAATATATACCTAGACTGAGCTTGTTGCTCATTTTAATTCAAATAGTGAAAGTAAAATCAGGTGGTCTCCTGGATTGAATTCACAAAAGACCTTTTACAATTTTTGTAGTTTGTAGATGTGTTTGTTCCTTTCATGAGTACAGTATGTACAGTTTACATGTATATGAAAATTTGAAATTGTCACCCAAGAGAGGGGGCGTAGCACTTCTAGTTTTGGTTGGTCATACTGTAGTATGAAAGAGAATAGTTGGCCTTGCTGGCATAAAGCCTTGTCCAAGGGTAGTGCCTTTCCTAACCAGTGCAAAATAAGACATAATACTGTTACAAAAGCAGCTCATTGGATTCATGGGAATAAGGCCTGTGCTGGCTGGTATAGGAAAGTGCAATGGTGTTGCCAGACATTGTAGATTGTTGGTAGAGGAAAATTCAAAAATGGTAATATGATTGACTGCCAATGTTAATGTTTCTTTGAGCACTTGAACTCCCTGGCAAAGAGCCACGGGGCGAGACCAACCCATTACTCCCGAAGGAGTTCTGCTCCCTTAAGGAGCTATGCCCCCGAAAGGACTCAAACTTAACTGACCAGCATCCCAACCCTTGGACCTCTACATCAAGGGTCTGTCATGCAAAATATAGTCTGGAATAAAATGGAGCTTGACAGCAAAAGGTTCCATCAAATATCTGGTTTTCTGTCAGCAACTGAATTTAATACATTTGAAGAAAACTGCTGTTCTACAATGCTTTTGTCCACACCATGTGATCTGCCAAGTGTTTGGTTTGTTAAGTAGTAGAAACTATAGTGTTTGCAGCACATATTACATCTGTTTCAGAGTTAGTTGTCAACATGCTGCTTTCCACACAGTGCATTTCTCTGCTAATCACAAAGCTCTTCACAGCGTAAAACTGTTATGCACTCAGTTTTTACAAGTTAACTTTATTTAAATTAGTAGGAGGGTAAATCATCTCTAATGATATGTATGGATCCTGTTCATTGCAAAATATTTAAGATTCCATTCATTACACAAGATTGAGTGGATTAAGCTGTACATAGATTTTATTTTATTTATTTATTTATTTATTCATTTATTTTTTTTTTGAGTGTGACACATTTTGTCAAATTGTGGAAAAAGTAAATTACTGTTGGTGATAGTGCATCCGAAGTCCATTTTTGAAATTTGGCTGTTTACTTGAAATTTACAGGAAAGGGAACTTCCACTTCTTCAGCAGGTGTTTCCCTCAATCTTTTTTGTTGCCCTTAACTTTTTTCCTACCTGCGTATATTTTTCTGTAGTAGCGTACTAGTAATTCGTTAAGCTGCAGCCACCTGCAGAGTCATCATCACAGCTTCAGGATAGTCTCATGTTGCCAAGCAGCTCCTGAACAATTCCCAAATATGGTCAGGTCTCTCTGTCTCTCATATTTTCTGCAGCCCTACCACACCTGCTCTTGGCAGCTGCAAATCTCATGTGCCAGAAGCTTGATTTAGGGGTTGGGTATAAAGAGAGTTGACAACTTTCTGCCAGGGGACTTCATTAAGCATTCGAGTAAATGGCTCAATTTTGTTACACCTGCCGCTTAATAAACATGAAAAGTGCAGGTGTGTTTAGTTGTTCATTTTGAACTGTTAAAATTGCCATGCAAAAGATATAGTTAATTTTTGTGTAAAGTCTGTCATGTGACAATGCGAGTACAGACTGAAGATCATTGTAGCCAGGAATGCTGGGATAGTTGTTTACTTGCACACTTAGAACTAAAGAGTTGAAAGTAATTCTGTGGTGGAGGCAGTGTTACAGTAAAGAATACAGCTGGGTATTATTGAACATTGGCATAATGTCATAAAAGATGAAATTTAAAAACAACTGGCAGGATGTAACACATAGTTGTCATAGTAAGCTGCTTAGTAGAACGGTACATTACATTTTCAGTTTGGGGTGTTTTTGTAGTGAACAAGATAAGAAAAAATGGTCTTGCAACTGTGCAATCGATATTCTGCAATGGAGTAAAATTTTAAAACTAGTGTTGGAGATACAAGTGTCATGAGGATGTGTTGTTTTATTTGTCTATGTAATTTTAGTTTTGCTATACAGAATTATAATGGAAACATTGATTATGAATGTTCACCCTTCTTTTAATGGTAAATCCCTGTAGAATTGGAATAACTGGATCAAGAACCTTACATGGAAATGTCCATATCTGAAGGAAGTGAATACTCTAAGGTTTTCCCAGGGTAATTGTTTTTGTAGTCAGTATTTATGTAGGGTACCTTCAAATCAGTAAGAACACAGTTAGATTCATGACATGGTACCATCATATATTTTGTCACATGTCTATTCTAGGTTGCTGTATGCATAATTGTAGACTTGCTTAGTACTTACTGTACAATACTTGCTAGGCTGAAGTGTCATTGTGACCATGCTTGGATGGAAGGAGGGTGTTATAACAGCTACCTGTAGAATTGTTTCAAGTATGGTTAACAGCATGGCCAGCATATTCTAACATTAAAGTGGACACCACTGCAGTAAAGAAAAAACAATTGTGAGGGACTCATATAAATAGAAGAAAAGGCCAAGTTCTTGTCCTCGTAATGTCTTTTCCGACTGAGAAGTTCTTTCTTCAAGTTGTTATATTTGACAACTTTCATTGCACTTGAAAACCTTACAACCAAGTTTCCCCCAACCCTGGGTAACCACATTATTCCACAGCATGGAGCAAGTTAATTATCTGCACAGCTAACTTAAGATTATTCAAATTAAAGGGGTGTTGAACAGATAAACCCCTTCCACAGAGTAGGCAACTGTCATCTTTCAGCACTATTTCAATTTGCTTTAATGTGATGTAACAAAATGGCAATTCTGTCTCATGATTGATCACACCAAGTATTTCTCAGTAACACATGGGATGAAGTTGAAAATTTTACATTGCAATTTTATTGCATCATATCCTACAGTACCAACTGTGAAAAGGCCTTTAGAGTAGCTCTGGGAAAATGCTTTTTCTGGGGCAAGCTTATTTAAAATATCCTGTTGGTTTCTGGCATAATATGAAGTAAAGATGTTTAAATTGAGTAAGTGATGTCATTTAGATCCAACCTTTCACGTACAGTTCTGACTTTGTTACAGGTTCCTTGATGAATGGCGTGCACTCCCCACACAGTGTCAATGGTACCCCATCACCCCCAGCTGCCAGTACGGCAGGACCGACCACCGCATCATCCAATCAGGAGTTACCACCAGCATGTGGTGCCCGACAGCTCAGCAAATTGAAGAGGTTCCTAACAACGCTTCAACAGTTTGGCACAGACATCTCACCTGAAATAGGAGAAAGAGTAAGGAGTCTTGTGATGGGACTTGTGGTAAGTATAGTTGCAGGTACCTGGCATGAGGGCCCTTTCATACTCCAGTATAGTGCTGTAAAGTTATGGAAGTTGAACACTTCAACTTTGTGCTGTGTCTGTAATTGGCCCAGGACAAGGGATGACCATATGTGGTTCTTATAGCTTTATAGCCCATGAAAATTTGGAAGTATGAACCAGCTTTGATAGCAAGGGCAGTGATTTGTTCTCAATATCGGGCGGGGGGGGGGACATGACCCCATTTTCAAATAATTTACTGTGTGAAAAATCAAAGTCAATGGCGATTTCTCAGATATTGGGGGGGACATGTCCTCCCCCCCCCCCACCTGATCTGCCCATGCTTGATTGTACATTGGATTCATTAAATATCTCAGCACAGGTGGACAGGATGGACTAACTATACTTTGAATATTGAGCCTGTGTTAGTTCATTTTATGTGACACCAAAACAGTGGTTATACCCCCAGACCCTGTCCCCAGATGCACCTACACATCCCCAAGTGAGATCATTGAGAAATGTGAAGATGGCTGGAAAACACTTCTGCAATCTCTGTAGACCTTGTAAAGGCATGCTCAGATGTATTAACTGTAAGTGCAAATAGTAATGTTGCTGATGCTGGTATCTTTGAATGTATAACAAGAGTTTAGTGTATCAGTATTATGGTGTGAATAAAATCACTTTGCAGACTTAATTAGGTACCAGTAGACCAGAATATGCATACACCATGTACCAAGGGGGACACTCCCTCCCTAAGCCCCTCCCCCAGGACACTTATGTACTCAGTAGTGTTGTGCACTTTTATGATCAAGTATGAATATTCATCTTTTGTTTCTTTGTGAACACAACTAGGAGTAAATGACTTTAATCATAAATACAAATACAGAATTTTGTATCAGCACAGAAATGCTCTAAAATCAAGAAATACATCCTCACAAGAACAGGTTGAACAAACATGTTACAAATTTAACAACCTGTATTTTAATTGCTTGTAATTAAAAACAAAGTGTCACGAGTTACACTTACCTTAACTCCAGTGGTGTTGAACTGCTGCTCTAGAGTGCCCACTTCTTTACAAGGATGCTTTTTGAATAAAGGTCAAAACAGAGAAGAGTCTATTGAACTGCCTATTTCACTCTGTGCAATTGCCTTTGTCAACAGTACTCTATGGAACTGAAAGGACTTTTATGTTCTGTCAAACAGAGGCCTAGATTCATGCCATGGGCAGTGTATATACACTAGAATACCTTTAATTGTTGTCAGTGTGGAGAACAACAGTCATTTAAATGAAGGAGTGCTATCCCCCCCCCCCCCCCCCCCCCACTTTTGGAGGCACTGAATCTACCAAATGAAGGGTACAATAAACTGATCCTAGTGCATATTTACATTGGTACTAAATAGATTTTATTGAAAACAACATCACCAAAAGTATTTCCCAGCCCTTTTTGTGCACAAGGTCTATCTGATCTAAGCCAGTAAGAATGAATGCTACAGCTTGCCTGTCTGGGAAATCAGCTTGGACATTGTGATGGGTAGTCTTGTGTAGTTTTCAATTAGTTGGTCAATGTTGACAAGGATTCAGTGCCTTCTGGCATCCTTAATTCTAACCACTGTTAATTGAAGGAGGAAACATTTGAAAACTAGCACACAATTAGTGGCTTTTCTTGCAATCTTGTTCTTGGGACATATATTGCTGACAGCCATAAATGTCAGAAAAGTACCCACAAATTAGTTTTCTAAAATGGCTTGGGGGAGATTGGAGGTGGCCAAATTTAAATAAAAAAACAAATTGTATTAGATCAATTTGTGGCTTCTACAATTATAATAACATATAAAAGAATGTAGAATTGGCTCTTGCCTCCAAACATCTGAGCCCAGTCTTAGCAGCAGTGGTTTTGCTAAGAGGGGAAGGGAATTTTCAAAAGTCCCCCATCTTGGCCTTTGTCCCCACCCCCACCATGTCAAGGTCTTCCCTCAGTCCACTCCTGTACAAAGGTATACAGCTAACAGAAGCAGTGTGCATATGCTCAACATCTCCCTCCTCCTACCTTGTTTTGCTTGCACCCTGTCCCCCGCCCCACCACCACCATCCCCCCCCCCCCACACACACACACTTTCAAGTTTGACAGCAGCACACAGATACTAGTGTGTATGACAAGTTCTCTACATGCATTATTACATGTATTTTTGGATTACACTGATGATGTTTTTCCACATTGAGAGATAAGCAACTTAAAGTTTGAGATGAAGTCATATTTACCAACTGATGAGGTACAAAATATGTTTAACAGAAGGAAAGCATTTGATCAAATTCAGACTGCCATTTAGATTACAAATAGAACAACATACACTAGCAGCTGTGTTTGTCTGGAGTTTCTGAAATAGGTTTGTTCCATAATTGGCTAATTTATGTCATCCCATGCACATATGTAAACATCAACTATTATTTCAGTAGTTTGGTCCATGCTCCCTTCCATTGATATTTTACCACCATTGTGGAAAAATTTAGTGCAGATTTGGTACAAGTCTTCATTGTTTAGTCCTTGAAGGGAAAAATAATCAAAATAATGATGGTCAGCTAAAGTAAAAATTTCATTTGCATGTTTTGAAATGTAGACCTTATGCAAGCTATGTCACAAAACAAAAACTGCCCCCTCAGCAGAGATAATCACATAGTATTACACCTTAAATACACCAACACCAATATGGAGACAGGTTATTTGGATACCAGTCAATGTATGGTGTAGACATTGGAAGTTGTACCTAAAGTGTGTAGTGCTTCATTGTTTGCCTTCTGAAATGACGTCAGCTTGATGTCAATTCATAAGGTGTATTGGGACTGACAAGTAAAAGAAAGAAACTTACTTTGAAGTATAGGCCTAGGAGTATCAGCATTTTAGGTGAAATATATTAGTACCAATGAAGGACAAATTTGGGGAATATCAGCTGATTCCAAGATGTAATACCAGTGATTGGTCTTACAGCCATTTGGAATTGCCCTCTAAATTTTTTTCAATTTTATCCTTTTAAACCATGTCATACTTTTTTGGCCTACAGGTCTGTGTACAACTTCCAGCATATAGCCTGCATGCTTAGTTCACTGTTATTACATCCCCATAAAATATGTAAACAGACTACACTACTTGAATTAGATACTGTACAAAATACCCATCATACCACTCACTCATCAAGATTTGTAGTTGGATTTTAAAAAGTGCTGGTTTCTTTACTCTACAATCAGATATATCCATAAATACAGTGATATTTGTAATTTGAAACAGTATGGGATGATGCTAAACTGCCCTTCTCTGGAGATCACTTTAAGGGTGTTTCCAAATACTGTAAAATCACAATATCTTTGCTGGTTGGAGCTGTTTTACCATTATTATACATTGGAAACTAACAAAGCACAAAAATTCATGATCAGCGCCTTACGTGAACTGGCTGAGTTAAGAATTAAGAGCAAAGGTCGTTGAAGAATGATATCAAATGTTTCAAGTATGTTCATTCAATATGATGTGACCAATATATAATATAAGGATATGTGAACTCTTCAATTGAACTGGTCACATCTCTGGTTTAACTATTTAATTCCATATATATATATATAACAAAAGGACATGTGAACTCTTCAATCAAAACTGTTGAAAGCAGGCCTTTTTTTTCTTTCCCCATCTCATATGGGGTCTGTGGACATGTATTAATTCAAAACAGCCAGTCTATTTTGCACCTACAGGTGCCCTCTATTGGGGGGGGGGTTACCCCGGTACTCTTAGGTTTTTTGCCAGACAGTTATTGCAGACAATAATGGTTACATGTGTAAATAGGAGGTAAGTATCATAGCTCATAGACTCCCAAACCAGTAAGTTTTGGTGAATTTACTCAATAATGATAGATTTAGATCACCTGCTTAAAAATCTGTGACCTAGAATTATTTGAATATCTGTTACCATTCTCAAAATATACTTCTTCAAAGTTTGGCCATTTCTGAGATTTTTTCATTTGCTATGCAAAAATTGTGATGTGGAGCGTTGTACAGGGTCTGTATTTCTTTCATTAGTCCTTTATAAATTACCTCTTAATTACGTGCTTGTTCCGAGTTTTGTGTTTCAAAGTAGTCAATAGCTACTCAGGACATACCAACATTACAGCTCTACTTGAAATGAAGTTAAAACAAACAAAGAATAACATAAGACATATCTTATGAGTCCCTCTTTCCACATCACATATTAGCATAATAACATATGGTTATGCATAATTTTAGTGCAAAAACAGTAATTTCCTTGTAAAATGGTTAATATATTTGATGGATCTTGATGGAAATTGTGACTCTTATTACACTTTTGACGTTTTTTGTGTCAAATAGGCAGGTATGACATTTACATATCCACATACCTTTAAGTAATGTAGGTGACAGACTGTAAAGGTCAGAAGAGAGATAAACAAGTGCCTTCCATGCAGTGGCACCACCAGGGGATATTGGTAGGGGTATGGGAGGAATCCCCCACTTGCTCTCATCTAGCAGGAAGAGCTGTTTTCTCATTGGAATGAGGCAGAACTTGCTACATTTGCATCAGCTTGCTAATATGAGCAATGTCTAGTGGGTGAAAAGTGGTGTCCAAAGAAGGTTTCTTTTAGACTTTTCTGAATAAGTAAAGTGTGCGTAGTTTTGTTTTTCTAATATCCACAAGTTGATGTCTGATATAATGGTTAGATTTGCATACTGAACCTCTTTGACAAGTTTAAGATGTACCGTAACACACCCATTCAATGCTTTATCATTGCAGAATAATGCACTGTCAGTGGAAGAGTTCCACAACAAACTCCAGGAAGCCACAAACTTTCCTCTCAGACCATTTGTTATTCCATTTTTAAAGGTAAGACATTCCAGATAGCCAGCAAACAGTTAACCAATTCAGGACTCACAAACAGGAGCTATCAAAAGCCCAAGTATGAGTGCAAGTCGTTCATACCCAGGTGGAATGGTATTACGTTTGAGTAGATACCCCATTTTGTAGTTTAGAAAGCAACTGCTTGACAAGAACCCAAGAATCTCATGAAAGATTCCATTGTGAGCTGTGAATCCAAACTTCACACAGTTGTTCTAAGGTCCAATGTCATAAAATGTTTTTTGGGAACACACATTGCAGTAAATCCTTCCTGATTTTCCTAATGTGAAAGACAATTCAGAAAAAAATGTCTTTGCTTAGGATATGGGGTTGAACTAAGTTTACTCTAATCAGTTTCATGTGAGAGCATGTTTTCTTTACACCTCCAGTTGGGACATGTGGAGTTTGTATATTATTCATGCTGCTTTTATGCCTACGTGTAGTGCTTACAAACTGTACCAGGTTGTATGTACACTAACAACTAACACTGTTTTACAGAGAGGACTGATCGGTTTCTTTGTGTACAGCTTAAGAGAATAGGTAGTCACCCCAAATTTACTTTCAGTAACAGAAATTAACATAAATTAGGATACCTAGGTATACTAGTTGTGATTGGGATGACTGCAAGTGTCTTATTCCTTTCTTCAATATGAAGGCTGTCTATGCATTGCAATTGTGCAGAAAAAAGCATCACTTTTTATTCAGAATCAGACTTTTTGATGCTCAAAGTGCCTGAATCAAAACTATAGTGGAATGGTCCAACTATTGGTGTCAAAATGCTAAACTTGGTATGCTATTTGTGACGGTTGGACCAGAGTATCAGAATAATGTTGCAACTTTGATTAGCCACAAGACACCAAAGCAGCTGGTCTAAGTCACCTTAGTTTCATCACAGAGTTGATTTACAAAGCAGACATAAGAAGGGAGTGTATACTACCTGCATAAAGGATTCATGTGTTATGCTTGGTGCTTTTTGTTTATCCCAATGGCTGGGCCATCTTGAAGTAGATCTGAGGGTAGTTTGAGATCTGATTAAGTTTACAATAGTTCCTGGTATACAGTTATGCTAGCAATACTGAATCATATTGATAGCATGTACCATAGTAGTGAACAAGATGTTTGGATGAATTATGAAACAAAGAATTTCACCAGTCAATAAAACAATGCATTCACATTGGGTGGTGTGTCATGATACTTTTCAGTTTCATCTTCACAAGAACAGCGGTAGATTGAGGGGTGGAAGTGTCAGCATTAATGTTTGAAGCTTTAAACAGACTTCCATAGTGAGTGCAGTGTCATGAATAGAGCACTTGTCCCCCCCCCCCTCCCCTCTTGTTTCAAATAAGCATTTTTCATATCTTTAGATGTTGTTCAAACTATTGTAATTACTTTCTAAGACTCAATTTAAGGAATAAGTTTTGCTCAATTTGCCTCTTCAAGTTAAACGTTATATTGAATATGGTTGGTTGGCTTGTTCTAGCACAACAAAGAATGGATTATGTTTTTCTGGTACTCTTCCACCAACAGAGTATTCTACAAAGCTTACCTGGTGTCGGAGTCTATGAGCTCCGATAGTCACCTCCTATTAACATGTAATTCCCCAGCTTGCCTGCAAGCACTAACTGCCTTAAATCGTGGTACTACCACGCAGTCCTCTGGAAGTGGGAGGGCGCCATCCCAGTGGTATAGCTTTATGCCAGGTAGTGCTTGTAGGAAAGTTAGGGAATTACATATGTAAAGAGGATGTGATGAGGAGCGAGATAGACTACTAATTACCGTATTGTACTCTTGATTGAGGACATCCCACTCAAGCGTTGCAAAGTTCTATGTGTGAATTTTTAAGCATAGATACCTGTATTGATTGTGGTTGGCCATCCTTCTCATTTACTGACCAAGCAGGCATGTTTGTAAATTTGAAGGACCCAGAAGTATTAATCACAACTAAATCATTTGTTTGTTTTGAAACACAGGCCAACTTGCCCCTTCTTCAACGCGAATTGATGCACTGTGCTCGACTTGCTAAAGTCAACCCACAACAGTACTACATGCAGCATGAACAACAGCTGCTTGAGGTAAAGAGTACCCCTGACCCAGCAGACCCCATTTCAGAGGTGAATGAGAATGGCAAGAGAAGGTCCCCAGATGACAGGTGAGGTACATGGAATCCTAAAGGTATCTTTATGATACCTTGTCTTCATGTGTGACAAGAGGGTGGGGCAATAGTGTACTGATTCTAGCAGTCATAAAGAATTGGGTTTGAATAATTGCTTTGATAAATAAGAATAAAAAACTACCAATGACTGGATGAAAAACTACCAAACATGAATAAAAACAAGAGCAATACTTCCAAATTATCAAAACCCTAACAAACAGTATTAAAAATAGCTTAACATATCCAGAATGGCAGACGTATCTTATAATTCAATGTTACAAACAGGAGTGGTCATTGTAGGATTGTAATCTAATGCAGAATCATGATGCGGATTGCCATATGTACTTAATTCCAAACTCACGTGGCATGTCTAATCTATGCCCGCTCGTTCCCCTCCCATTGTCAATAGTATGTGGATAAGTCAACAAGCAGATGGTGTGATGCGTGTTTCTTCGACTTCATTCATCTCATCAATTGAAATATGTTTTGCTGGCCATGGGTGCAAAGTTACTGGTACCAGGTCAAACAGGTAGGCTGTTATCATAGCAGTGTATCAAGGTGTGTAAGGGACCTTGGAAGAACCTTGTCAAAGACATATAGATAGGGGTAGGAAGGATGTTACCATTAAAACTACTGGTTGAACTAATCAGTATCTTGACAAGAAGAATAAAATATTTTTCCTCGCATTCTGTCAAACCTACACTGTATCCTGGCTAATTAACTTCACATGATTTAGACATTCATTGTTCCCATTCTCTTGTAAAAGTCAGAATTTCAAATAAATTTGTAATTTTTTGAAAATCTCAAAATCATGTTATCTCCAAGAATTTGAATGATCCAAGGTAGAAGAATATTTTTGGAACTTTGGCATATACCATATCAAATATGCATCCATTAAATATAAACCATCTATAGTAGCTTCAAGTCTGCCATATGACTGTAATATAACAAAACAAATGTCAAGATACATTGATCATTAGATGCACTTACTGCAGTAGAAGTGGCATAGCTAAGGGGAGCTTGGGTAGAAAAATTTGAGTGTGAAAAATATGTGTAATGAATCCATAATTGAAGCCCAAAATGAAAGTGTGGCCCCTTCTACCAGGAACCCCCCTCCTCCCCTCATTAAAAAATTACTGGCTACACTTCTGATTGTAACTGTTGTACAATATTACCCTTTACTGATATTACTAGTTCTTGATAGTTCCAGTTTATTATCAGCCTATTACCTAATTTTGGAAATGAGTGAACTCAATATAAAACTACCATAAACTGTTAAATGAGGAAAAAAGTTCAGACGAATAGTCAGGGAAAAGAATTAATGTGGACTTTATGTGAGGTACTGTAAAGGCCTTTTAATATCAGGTGTGAAGTATTGGCATTTTGGGTAAATTTCAACGACATTGGCAGAATGTGAAATATATATTGGCTGATACTGAATATCATTAAATGGTTCAACATTGTATCTTCTACCATATTGTTTGGCATTCCATACAACTTATAAAAATATTCCTTAGGTAAATTTTTACATTTTTCAGGGCATTATCAGAGAAGATTTATCATTCTGATAATGCTTCCATAAGGAATTACTTCTTCACTAATAGCGACATGCCAAGTAAGGAAGTAGATTTGAAAGTCCATACATGGGTTCTTTATCATAGTCACAAAACTTTTTTGTTTTAGACTCCTGAAGAATTGTCCCTGAGTTTTCCCCCCTCCAGTCCTAGTTCACTCGGGGCTTGCTTTCTAAGAACCTCACCAAACTCATTAGACATGAAAATATTCCAAGCTGCTGCTGCTTCTGTTACTTCAAACTTTTGTAAAGTTTGAGGTTTGTAAGAGGTTCCTGATTGCCAGCCATCTCTTTATATGCTAATTATCACTCTGTTGTTGCTGTCATTCCTTGCTTCAATCATACAGAATGCCAAGCAGGCCAAAAGAAAATGGAAGTAGTTCAGGAGTTGAGATACCTCTCCCAAAGAGGCACCATGGAGTAGGATCACCAACTACGCCAAATTTGCCGTCATCTGGCAACCATTTCAATCACATCCCTCCACACCCCTTTAGGGTAGAAGATATGGTCCATAGTAGAGAACCACGAGACTTTCGGGAGATGAGAGACAGGTTGGACAGAGAACGGGAGAGACATGCATCATTTGGTAAGTAAACCATTCTTCAATATGTTAGAATACATGCATTGGCAACACCGACCTGTATTAGGAGACTCAGCATTTGTCAACAAAAGAATACAGAGACCATATGTACTTGTGCATTAGTGATGACATGGTGTGTTCTCTCAATATTTCCCATTATGTCAGGTTTTACTCTAGCAGTTTGCGACAAATATTGAATTTAAAGAGCCTGTGCTGTAGAGCTCCCTATTAACATGTATTTTGCTTATGCTAACTTAACCACATAGTATACATTACTCAACAGTTACTGTTTGGATGAATGTATGTTTTGTTCCAAAGTCTCTTTGTTCCAACTTCTCTATATTCCGACAAGTCTACATGAAGATCAGTGTTAGGATAAGGTTAGGGTGACATTTATTTGTGTTGGAACATAGAGGATGTAAATGTTGTAGGTAGTTATTGCAATGTTTACATTGAATTCCCTATTGAACTATTAAGATAAACTGCATCCTCTGTAAAAAACGCACTTACTTAATATTCATATCATACATCACAGACAATCCATTGATTTTTGATTCCTTGCGAAGGCAGAAGGAATCAATATGATGGTGATGTTGTGTATGTATGGGTAGGTGTGTATGTGTGTATGATGCTTTGCTTGTAAACACAATATCTCAAGAAGGGTAAAAGTGAGGGACTTGATATGTGGATACGTCATATTGAGTGAATGACTATTGTTTTTGGTGGAGGTCACCTGGGGTCACCAGAGGTGAAACTGTAAAGGCCATGAAAATTACTTGTAATCATATTATCTCCAGAAGTGAAACTTAAGGAATTCCATAGTTGGTGTCTAGATAGAGGATATTAAGTAAGTGAAGGTAATTTTGGGTCACTGGAGGTCAAACCTTGCAAAGTGCTCATTAAAGGTCATAAGCAGTCGCCCCAAACTTATTTTGAAACAACAGCTAAATGTCACAAATTTCTTCTTATTTCTCTT